>KE504928.1:274660-313495 GCA_000441515.1 Elaeis oleifera
TATGTGTGCGCATCAGTGGCGCGCCAGGTAGGGGTACCCGTCCCCTGACCTGCGACACATGCACCCTCCAGAGTGGGGGGCTGTGTTGTGGGCAGGCCGCGGGGGGACCTCCCTTAATAGTCTGTGTATGTGCATAAGTAGGGATACGAGCACCCCTTCACTCACGAGGCGCCTTTCCCGTCGAGGGGAAGGACAAAACCGTGAGGCCGCCTGCGTGGCGTCGGGCCGGGGCGGAATAACCCCCGGTGGGACCCAGAGGGGCCTCAGGGACAACCCCCGGTGGGGACCACGGGGTAATGCTCCCCGTCCGGACCTAGTCGAAGCGGACAATACTTCGTGAGCCGAGGACGGCGTCTCCGACGACCGCTTGACATGTGTGCGCATCAAAAGTGATAATATTTTTTTGTAGTTCTTTTGTTGTATCTACAACGCTGCTAGATCGATAATACATAAAAGAAGTAATAATACTAAACGGACATAGCACCTTTCCTGGAATATAATCCCGCAGTTGTATGACATTTGATTGAAGGTATTGTTGGTCACAAGCATCGGTGCATATATCCCAAGGAAGAGCATATAACTTCTAGGTAGTGGAGCTACTCAAAATACTCGGTGACCGCTTCCAATCAGCTCTAGGAGCTAGAGAGCAAGAGATCTTAGAGATGGTCTCGGTATTAAGAGCAAGTTTTGATCGTTTCCACCTTGTATTTGAGGACATATAAGGTGCATGCCTCTCTCTCTCAAACATGAGGTTAGGTGACCCCAGTGTCCATAATGTCGCAGAAATAAGTGTACTGGAACTGCTTACTACTAGGTGAGTTGCAACTCCTGTGCTCCAATCCAGCTGCAACCAGGAGCTTTGTACAGTACCCTATCTAACATCATGTTTCTTAATTTTCCACATCATTCCATCTTTCCTGCCCTGCATATATATTGGATAATATCACCAAAGGAGTTGGACTTCTAGGCTCCAACTCAGAAAGCCTGTCAGCCATCACTGTAGCTAGTGCAGCATCAGAATAACACCCACAAGCACCAAGTAAAGAAGAATATACAGAAGCTGAAGGCTCAGGAATCTCTTGTATCAGATTCCAGGCTTCAGCCAGCTTTCCAGCTCGACTCAATAGATCGACCATGCAACCAAAATGCTTGGCAGTTGGATTAATACCATGATCTCTACTCATCATCCTAAATAATTCCCACCCTTTCTCCACCTGACCAGTATGACTACAAACTGAAAGAATGCCTAGAAAAGTAGCTGAATTGGGCTCCACCTTTTGCTCTCGCATTGCTCGGAAAATTTCAAATGCTAAGTTAGTCTCTCCATTCTTTCCATATCCAGAAATCATCGCATTCCATAATGCTGGATCACCTGATTTCTTTCATTACTATCAAATATCCTACGAGCATGAAGAGAACATCCACATTTCATGTACAAATCTATCAGGGCTGTTTGGAAATATTCATCTCCATAATCTGCTCGAGTTCTAATTACATGGCAGTGGATCTCTTTGCCATGTTGGAGACCTGAAATGGATGAACAAGCCTGCAGAAGACTTGTTATGGACTCTAAACTTGGATGCACAACTCCCTCTAATTGCATCTGAGTGAAGAACCTAAATGCTTCAGCCACATTACCCTGTTGTGAAAACCCACAAATCAGCACATTCCATGTAGCCATATCAGGCCTCAAACCTTCTGATCTCAACCGGTGGAACAACTTTATGGCAATTTCAGGGAATCCGTTGGATAGCAACCCTGAAATCATCATGTTCCATGTTACCAAATTCCTGTCTTTGATTTTTGTAAATACCCGACAAGCCAATTCCACTGCCCTGCATTTGCAATACATGCCAAGCAGAGCTGTTTCTATCTTGACATCGTCACCCACTTCACATTTCAAGTAATAACAGTGTATCTGTTTACCTAGCAGCAAAGCCAATAGTTTTGAGCACACAGATAGAATACAAAGCAACGTCGACGCATTGATCTGTCGCCCATGCAAAGTTGTCAATTCCCCAAACAAATTCAAAGCCAAGAAAAAGGCCCCATTTTGTAGAAATCCCGAAATCATTGCATTGTAGCTGACTATATTCTTTGCATCAATCAACTGAAAGACCCTTCGAGCCAGACCTAATTCTGCACAATTTGAGTACATGGTCAGGAGCGCCGTCGCAACATAGCCATCCGATTCATGCCCCATTTTTATTGAAAAGCCATGCAGCTGCTTTCCTTGCACTAGCGTTCCACAGGCAGGCAGCACACTCGCAATGGTAACAGAATTCGGGCGGAACCCTTCCATCCTAAGGCGTTCGAAGGCGCGCAGAGATTCCTCGAAATGCCCACATTGGGAGAAGCCAGAGATGATGGCATTAAAAGAAGGGAGGGTTGGGTTGGGAATTCCGTCGAACACTTTGAGGGCATCTTGCAGTAGCCGGAGCTTCATGTAGGCACCCGTAAGAGCGGTGGCCGTGTAGACATCGGTCTGGAAGCCGGATCTTACGATGCGGGCGTGGAGTTGTCGGGCTTGTGGGATCGATTGGAGGTTCCCGCATGATTTGAGGAGGAAGGGAAGGTAAAGCTATCGGGTTGGATGGAAGCGGCGTGGATTCGGGCGTAGAACGAGAGGGCTTCTCGGTATCGCCCGTTAGAGACCAGCTTTGAAATTTCGCGGCTCATCGGGACGTTGGGTTGCACATCCCATGCAATTAAGCAATGGATGGCCGTAAATAGCACAAAGAGTGATGGTTGCCACCATGCTGTCCATGCTAACATGTCGCCTGGGTTCTTTAAAGCAGGGCAGCGATACGGGACACGCCCGGCTGCGCCCAAAGCTAGGGTCTCCGCCCATCTCATTCCACGTTGGATCCGTATATTTACATGCTGCCAGTGGAATATCTTTCCGTTAACCAGCAGTATGCCTATTTCAGTGGTAGGTGTTTTGGCTCATGATTAGTGTCCGAATTGAAATCAAAATACATTGAAATAAAATTCAAATGATCATATCTTTGAATATGTTTAATTCATGATCAAAATTAAATAGACTTTAAATATGGAAGATGAATAAAAATTAGATTTTGAAGGATTGAGACAATTCTACCTCTTCTTAGAATCGAAATGGGAATGAAACTTACTTCAATCAAATAGTTGAAATGGAAGTCATTAATATCTATTTCTATTTCGGAATCCAATTCTTTCCAACCAAATATATTTTTAAAGTAGAATATTATATTCACTAATAAATAGAAAAGTTTAATCCTCAAATAAGAATTTGGTAATAAAATTTAATACCAAAAAAATTCCTGCATAATAAAAACTCAGTGTCTTTCTATAGAAATCCCTTCGCTTTCCACCTTCTGTCCATTTATAGATTTATCATTAAGTTTAAAATTTAAACCTAAAAATCATCATACATCAAATTATATTTTTTAAAAAGAAAAGCATATCAAACTTATAGGAACTAACTAGATCTACAAATTGCAAGCACTTTCCGGTCAGTAAATTTGGGACAGATATGTGACATTTCTAAACGGAAGTTTATATCAATTCCTTGAATTTTTTCAGTTGGTTGAAAAATGCATTTTATGCACCTCTGGGCTGCCTCACATGAAGACTATCCATCACAGATTCATACTAAAGTCTTCACACTAAAGTCTTCTATCAATAAAGTAGCTGGTGGCATTACTGCCTCCTTTTACAGCAAAAATAACGTATGCTCGTACTACCAACAATTTCCTTTGGCTCCCTCTGTAACTGGAAGTCCTACTAGTTGATTGTCTTTCATGCGCTGAAAAGTTTCTAGGATCAACTCATCACTCTTGATGCTAATGACCTGACAATGTAAATATAAATTAAGCAGAACCAAGTTTCTAGGATCAACTCATCACTCTTGATGCTAATGACTTGACAATGTAAATATAAATTAAGCAGAACAAGCACAAGATACAGTTTTATATGAAATATGGATGTTACAATGTACTCAGTTCTTTACCGCGTTGTGAGAAAACAATAAGTACCAAGAAAATAAATGAATTAAGAAATACAAATGTTATCATAAGTTCACCATGAATTTTGTTTATCAGATAGTCTCATTTGCATTTCATGGTGCAGTGTGCAGCAAACTCACTGACTCACCAATGTACTGGAGGCATAATGCTATACAAAAGTCAGATGCAAAGTAGTTCCAGGAATATTCTAATAAAACAGAGTAATGTGCTCAGTTATTTCAGGAAGATATCTGCAAGTTTGGATGCATGTAACCTTATAATGTAATGGACAGAAGAAGATAACAAATAATATTGCAAGAGTGAAAATATAACCTCTTTATATGAGATAGAAGGAAGCCCAAAATCTGAAAGCGGACCAGCATAATGTGCTGAGTTATTCAAGGAAGCTATCTGCAAGTTTGGGTAAATGTAGACCATATAGTGTGAAAGATAGAAGATGGTAAGAAGTAATATTGTGATAGTGAAAATATAACCTCTTTGTATGATATGAAAGGAAGCCCAAAATCTGAAAGAGGACCTGCAGCTATGCAATCAAACCAGTTGCTCCCCTTGAAATGCTTGAACCTTGAACAATTGCTGAATGGTAATGAAATTTTTAATACAAGAATTTCCAATTTTAATTACTGGGGAGTTTCCCAATCTATATTTTGAGACCGATAGAAAAAGAGTAAGCATGGAACTATCCAGTGCAACAGGGAGGAACCGGGCCAGCGGTATGACTTGACAATAGAGTTTACCTCAAATGACAAGTTAAAAATGAGAATTACAAAAGACAAAATACATCGCTAGTCTGCTGGAAACCTCAACAAACTCAAGTGGGCAATGGAATTGATGGGAGATACACCCTTCAAAATTTATAATGTTGCTCATAGCAAGAAGCCTCAGCACATCAAGTTTCTATGGGTAATGTGTACTCTAAAAAAAAGACTAAAAGATTATCATAAAATCAGAAGTTAAGATTATAGAACTGGAATAGAACATACATATCTGTAACATTTTGGTGGGTGGAGAGTTGCGGTAGTTGTCTTTCAAAACTTTAGTTTCATTTTATTTATATTTGCCTAATTGTTTGCAAAGCTCCTAGAAGATGTGCATTTGAGAGCAAAGTAAGGGGAAATCCCCAACAATGGCATAAGTCATGCCGAATTCATGAATTTTGTTGAAGAGACTTATACAAAATAAATAATATGAGATCGTTTGCAACTTAGTAAAATAGTCTAGAGCGAGGTTTGCTATGCCGCTTCTAGAATCCATACTAGTCGCCTGACTGTACGGCATGGTATGGTACCATGCCATTCTGTTTCCATCCATACCGACCCAGCAAAGCCAGCAAGGGAAGGGTGAAGGAGAAGGAATAAAGAAAGAGGGATAGAGAGGAGGGGGGGGGGGGGGGGGGGGTGGCGCTTTTGAGCCCCCATCTCCTCCGACGGGGATTCTGTCTTCTTCTTCTTCTTCTTCTATTTTTTTTTTTTTTTTTAAAGTGAAGTCGAAGCCCCTGTTCCATAAGCATACTAATGATTAAGCTTTTACAACATGGAAAACATCTGCAAGACAACATGATAGTCAAAAATATGGAAGTTACCTACTCAACCAGTATCGAAGTGTTGCCTATAGTATTACCACACTTGCCTAAACATATGAGCCTTCTGTTGAGGTAACTTCAAGTGACGCTAGATTTAATGCTACTTACCTCCCGAATAGTAGAATTAGTCCATCGTTATAAAATAAGAACCTAAACCCCAGCACAAACGTTATCACAGTACGTTATAATGGAGAAAGATTCGTATAGTTCTATTTGACTAATATATAACAGCTGAGACGAAATAAATAGCCAGAAATAAAGAAAAGAACCCACTTTTAGCCAAGAGCGCTTCATGGAAAACTTTGAGCTTCTCTAATAACTTAAGACACAGTGCAAAGAAAAAAGAATTAATGAAGAATGATGCATCGCATCTCAGGAGTAGCTTATCAAAGAACATTCACATAATGGACATGTGCACACACTACCAAAGAAATCGACCAAAGAAAAGGAAACGAACCCACCAGCTGATCCCTTTCTCGGCTTACCCTGCAAGCCACTGTCAACCTTTAGACAGCAAGGCATTACATCAAACAGAAGACTCTCAACATGCACCGAAACCCAAATCATCACAAACGTTTGCTCCCACAATAAATGACACACTAAAACAACAACATCCTTATCGATTTTGCTCTCTTTTCCAAAAGAACACCAAAGTGGAACGCCATCATGATAGTATGAATCTTTTTCAGATCGTAAACCACAATCATGGGCAAAAGAATGTTCTAAACAATAGTAACTACACG
This sequence comes from Elaeis oleifera, assembly GCA_000441515.1. Lineage (NCBI taxonomy): Eukaryota > Viridiplantae > Streptophyta > Magnoliopsida > Arecales > Arecaceae > Elaeis > Elaeis oleifera. The sequence goes on from KE504928.1 coordinate 280,993, forward strand.
AGAAACAGAGATCAAATTGTGCAATTTTAAATAAAAAGAAAAGGAGAGAGAAACATCGTCATGAATTGCTTGCCAAGAAACCCTAAAGCGATTTAAGAGGATTGCACCGATCTAACCGACAAAGGAGAGCGGCATTTGCCTCCACAGAGTTGGATTCTTGGTATTTATAAGACTGAGCGAAGTAAGAAACGATAATTGCTAAGTGATGATAAAGATATCGAAACTAGAAAGGATTGTATGAAGTAAAATCAGATTAAGAGAGATCATGGAAGGAAACACCACTGCTTTTTTTCTTATTTTTTAGCCTTTTTTTCCCTCTCTATTTATGCAATGGCTTCTCGTATCCCTCCCGGACCGTCGCAGCAGCATGCGAGCTTGGCAACTCTTACGTGCCACGTGGCAGTCTGAGATGGACGTGGCCTTGCGGGGTAACTGGTAACGGACCCGCGGTGGTGGAAGGAACAGTTGGATCAGGAAGGGAGATCAGCTGGTCAGTTAGAGCACGAAACAACGGAAAACACAAACCAGCAGCTGGCTAAGCAATGAGAAACTGAATTCCTATTAGATTAAAATTCCAAGAATCAAAGAAAAAATTGTAGCAATTTTGGTACATTATAAATGATGTGCGATGCATGGCTCTCTTTCAAGATCACTTAGCTTAGTTCATGAGATTAAGTTTGATAACTAAAAGAAGAGTGATTTTATTGTTCCCATTTAACCACCTTGTGTGCAAGAATCATTATTTCTCTATTTTCTAGCAACCATTTGTCTATTTTTCACACTAATAAATTACCGGTTATCATTTTATAAAATAACTAAAACAAGATAGGGGGGAAAAAATCACAAGCATCAGTCAAGATGTTTAATTGCAACAACCAAACTGTGCGCGCGCGTTTGTGCATGTGTTTTACAGATACACAGACATGCATGGATACATAGATGGGCAAGCACAACATGCACAAAATACACATGCATATATTCAAGGTTATTATTGATATGCCAAGGCTTGCCGGTTATTCTATTTGTTGCCATTCGTCGAGGTTTGCTTAAACAGTATAGCTTTTCTTGCCAAGGATTGCCAGTTATTCTATTTGTTACCGTTCGTCGAGGTTTGCTTAAACCGTATAGCTTTTCTTGCCTACAAAATTACTCGATCAAATTATTTTCAGAAGCTCAGTTGTTGTCATAATTTATCACGTACCATACCCATAACGATATCCAAATAAATGTATACATCAAATCTGTAGAAAGATATATGATGAAACAGACTATTCGATGCATCCTGATAATTAATTGAACCTCCAAACAGACCAAAGGAGAGTCATGCAGAGAAAATGATAAAATAATGATGCATGCCTTACCAAAAAAGGACAAAATTATCATGTGTAACTGCTTATATTTGGAATTTCAGCATACGGTGAAATTAACTTTTTGAGATCTGGACGGTTAATTATATAGCTGGAGGCCCAGCATATTATTTTGCGACCTAAATGTGATTTTTTGAGCAAGATCAATTCTTTTCTGCTCGAGAGATATTTAATTAAAATTTACTGTCTTGGTATCAAATATTGTAGCGTTGAAATTTCACTATTATATCAATATGCGCTGTGACGTGATATAGATATATTTGTACGAGATAATTTGGATATCGATACGGTATCAATATGGTACGGTATGTCTTGTATCATACTACATGAGATAGTACCGAATAATATTAGAAAGGTAAGGCAACATCAGATTAATTATTTGCCCTTAGTTGATGTTTTGGCCTGATATAGACCTTAAAATGGTGGTTTAATTCCTTGCGCTAGATATAACTAGAGGTACAGTGCTGGATACGGTGAAAAAGAATGTTCAAATAGTCTGGTTACATTTTTCTTTAGAAAAAAAGGACTGGTTATACCTTGTTCTCCACCACCATTTTATTCACATGGACAGACCCACTTTGTCTTACCTGCACTGTACATAATGAAACAGCAATCCCTTCCCTGAACCTGTACTTAATTATCTTACCCCATCCCCCAAATTCCATTCAGAACTTCTCAAATGACTGCTTGTATACTGAGCCTGGATAAACTCCAAAATTCCCAAAACAAAATGAAAATAAGCCTAAATCCAAAAAAAGGCCTTCAGTTGGTGTTTCCCTATTATCCACTGGAGAGGCAGAGGCGCTCTTAGAGGTGGAAAGGCCCAAAGAAGGCTGGGGGAACATCAAGTTCCCTTGTTGTGGGCTTGAAGTCGAAGCCATCGACCGAGTCAAGTAGTTCGACGCACCGCCATTCCCGGTTGCTGTACTTGAATAAGGGGAACTGAAGTGAGTTGTTCTCCCCATTTTAGACCATGGCCCTGAGTACTCTTTCCCCCGGCTTGGGTTCCTTGGGCTCCAACATATGACGTGATGGCAGCTGCTACCACGGACTGGAAGTTCGGGTCTGCTGTGATAGCCTTAGCAATCGTATCCGTCAGTGAATTCTGGCTTGGGGTGGGAGCACTTGGGTTGGTGGACTTGTTCAAATAGGACTGGTACAAAGGTTCCTGAGGTTGTCTTCCAAGGCTCAGAGAGGAAATGGAGCTCTTATTATATGGCTGACTTCCATAGCTAAGGTAACTGCTGCTCCAAGTAGTTGGGATGGCGTTAGACTCCAAGCAAGAGAAGCTGAAGCCTGTCGAGGAGTACCTTGGGATGGTGGCAAAGTTTGAAGAGAACCTATTGAGTTGGGAAGGTTGGGAGGTGGATGATGGGGGTGCAGTGAGGTCTAGAGTGATGGTGGGTAGGAAGGGTTGGAGGAGATCGAAGGGTTTGGAAGGTAGAACTGTCCTGGTCTCGAGTGGCCTGATGGGAGGCTGAAGTTTAGGCCATGGAGGTTGGCGTTGGAGGTGGTCATGACGGTGGAGGTGGCGGCGAGAGATCCGATGGTTGGTCGGGAAGCAGACGAGCCAGACAGCAGCATGCAAGCGGCAGCGGAGGTGGTGGAGGCCATGGCCGTGGCCGACATTGGAAGTGGGTGGTTATGGGTCCCCTCATAGGTCGTGATCAATATGGACTTATCTTCTGCACACCTTTGCACCTGATAATCGAATAGAGAAATAAGAAGAATATTGAGTATGATTTAGTAAATGAAAATTTTGTTGAATCCTTCTTGAAAATTATTCATTTTTGGAAAAAAAAAAAAAGAAGTTGAGATGGAAGTTTGCAAGGAATTTATATAGATGATGCTAAACGAAAGCTTACATTTATTAGCAAGCAAAGTGGTTAACTTTAAATTACAAAATTTTATTTTTCAAGACATGTTACCACTCGGATAAAGTTGAAGGTTTTAATGATTTGTTAATCTTGTGTATGATACAGGTATATTCCTTTTGATGACATGATCACGATATTGAACCAAAAGGAACATTTTCTTGAATTTGAAACAACCTTGCTGTGTTGTAGTTAATTTTCACATTCTTCTAATCCTTGAACTGTACTCTTGGAAAACAATAAATTTGTCTAACTCAAATCCTTATTGGGGATGATCGGCTAAGTCTAATTCAGTTCATATTCCTTTATTTGAATAATGTGTCTATCGTTTTTTATCAAAGAGAATGATCTATTGATTTGAAGTAACATAGAAATCTGATCATAAATCACATGCATGCAGGTTTAATTTTCCAAAAGAAAATCAACTAAGAAAAGCTTTCCTCACAACAATTAAGAAAATGGTCACATGGCGATTATTGAGACACCTAATTGATCAACACAAAAACATTGATCAGTAGTTCATGATACGAGGCTTTGGACTAATGTAAGACCAGAGGACCATCTGCAACAATCCAATATCTCATCCAAAAAGATTAGTTGGAAGATATTATTTGATTTTTTGATTTTGTATAAATACTTAAGATGTTCCTATTCCATAGCCAATGTAAGATAAAACACATGCCTACATGAGTTCTTACATATTTTTTTATTGAAGCATTGATATTATTATAAGGCTACCTGAGAAAAAAAGACATTTCCATGAGACCAAGGGTTCAACTTCATTCAGATCATTATAATTATCACAAATTCGATCACAAATATCACGATCAACTCGTGAACAGTCTATATAATCCTATAGTGCAGTATCCTCTAATCTATATAAATTATAAGATAAATCTACTAATTTGATATATTTATAACAATCTATGACCTCGCTTAAACAGATTAATCAAAAATATTATTTAAATTTATTAAACATGTATGAGTATCAAATTAAAGTGCATCGGCTATACTGCACACATCTGCACGAATCCTGGCACCATCATACTATATCAAGACACTAAGCAGGCAAACCGCGGGTCTGTGACCTGAGGAATCTTAGCTGCATTGTTGTCAACTCATATTGGCTCCAGTGAACCGTACCAATTTAACATTATCTCTAGTAGCTGATGATTATATCAATCCTGTATTCCATACCTAGATTAATTTAGACAAAAGAATATAATGCCTAAGGTACAGGGAAGCGACCATTACCTGCTTCCTCACTGGGCATGCTGGTGCAACAGTGCAACGATAGTATGCCCGTGGGCATGGATTTCCTTTCGCAATCTTCTGCCCGTACTTCCTCCACTGGCATCCATCATTCATCTGAAAGAATGAAAAGATATGATTTGATCGGTATTCAAATGTTGAGAACAACATAGGAACTATTTCAATGCATAATATTACTACAAACAATAACACATCAAATGCGCGCTTGCCACAAGGCACACGAATGCTAGTCAAGTTGATATATTGGAGGATATATACGATACGATATGATACAAACCGTTGGTGCATCACATCGTGCTCTCACAGAAACACGAGCTTTTTTGACCTGGGGCTGTTGGGAAACTTCTTCGTCGCCATTTCTAAAATGCTTCAATATCTTGCTAGGTGGCCATGGCTCCCGGGCTCTTCTTCCTTTGGCTCCTCAAAGCTATTGTCAGGGCTCAGGTTTGAGCCAGGTTCTTTGGTACCAGTAATAGAACCCTCAAATTTGCAGTCCAGTCCAAGACTCAGGCCTTCTTCAATCTGTTCGTCCTCTTTGCTTTTATTTGTTTTTGCCTTCTCTTCCTTCTTGTGTCCGCTTGAACTTGTTCCAAGGCTGAGTGAAACAAGCTCAGGTTCTTCTACTTCAATCGGAACTGGTGGGGTCTCGATGGGTTTCTTTCTTGCTCTTGTTGAACAATCTCAAAGAATTGCATTTGGAGAGACTGGTAATCCTTAACGATGCGGGCTAATATCATCTTCAATTTTTCATTCTCTTCTCTCACCTCGCCCATTTCTGCTTTAGTGGATTTGAGCTGGTCCTCCTACGAGCACACAAAACCAAAGACAAGATGAGAAAATATCCATAAAACAGTGGCGTCATCTTATTGATTACCCCTAAAAAATATGATTTAAGCCGGTCATGAAAACTAATGACTAGTGTTGTTTGATAACCATGTGGCAACGATTTTTTGAGATCTGAGAGAACGAAATATATCATACAGCTGAACGAATATTTCTTTTGAGGGAAAATCTAAACTTTATGAAAGCAAAGCCTAATATATGACAACATGCATGGCATTCCTGTATAGTTTCAACTCAAGCAGAAACAAAGAAACGCAAGGCGAAATGATCATAAGTAGATCTTTGTTAATATTAGGAGAAAATTCTTACCTTACTCATTGTAACGGAGTTTCCCAGGTTTAAACAAGATGGTCTTGAAGATGTATCCATGGATGAGCTTTCGCTTGGGGTTGCAGCAGAAGCCTGTTACACATCTACGAATTAGACTACATGAATCAAAATTGGCCCTCGTCCAGAATTTGGGCTAATTAATTAGGTTTAATTCTTCAGTGACGACAATGAATTAGAATGTTCCCTCAAAAGAAGAAGAAGAAGAAGAAGATGAAGTATAAGGAATGGATGGCATGGGCATATGCATGATGAGAGAGTTTTAGAACATTGTAGCATGTGAACTACCCTGTTAGGATAATTCTGATAAAAGTGGATCCTAAGTCCATTTTGAGCCCCTTTTTTTTTTTGTTGTGTGTGTGTGTGTGTCTGAAAATAATCTTGAGAATTTGAATTTACACAGATCTGAATGGACACCAACCCCCATTAATAGATAATTCTTCTTATTGACTGGTGCTCCCTCTCCCTCATAGCTATAATTAATAAATTAAATAAAAACAGAAGCAATATATAGAATGAAAATTCTTATCCTTTGCTTCTGAGGAAGTAAATTCTAAACATAGCCAATTAGGCTAAGTTTTGATCATGGAAAATTGTTCCAGCTAGATCAAATGGGCTCCCAGTGGCTGGAAAAATGGACTTGAAGCATCAGCTATAATATTATCAGGCAAGCCAAAGATAATGGATTGCTACCTAGTTTACGATCTCCAAATAGAGAGCTGTTTATGAATTAGAGAAAATTGAATATTTTAAAGGTGTTAGAAAACCCAATCATTTAATTATCATCTCGTATATCAAGAACATGTTATTGTATTTCCCCAGGCTCTCGAACCTTGGACAACAAACCAAACTTAGCAAGGTAAACTGTCACCCTCGTAATAACTGTGACCAGGTTATCATACTTCTACGGAAGATTTTAAAAATCTCGGAGAAATCAAAAGAAAATAGTGCAGTTATTAGAAAATTACACCATGTAGCATCAATATACAACAATTAATTGTTATTAGAAATAGCTGCATACCTGTTTGTTGATACTTGAATCTTTTGCGTTGGGGAAGGTGACTTCTGAATTTCTTGGTCCTTAATTGCTGTTTCACTTCCAAACTGCAGCAATATAAGATTGATCCATGAGAAACCATATGATCAGAAGAATATATAACAGAAAGGTTAATGTCCTCTTCAACCACAAACAATCCATTCTTTTCAAAGGTATTTTCATCGAACAATGAAAAGTCTAATTCTTCACCAGGGATATAGGATAATCTTACGATCTAATAGTCTGCGACAAAGACACTTGTCGGTTTGTTTGCCATCTAACGATCGAATTCAATTCATCAAAGCCTAATAATTCCACTCAAATACCTGTTACCAAGTTCCTGAATCCTATTGAAATTTTGGAACCAAATACAGCGAAGATGTCTTAACTTCCTGCACCCCATTTAATTATGCTCAATAAATAAAAAGATTACGACAATGAAGCAGATGGGCAAGCCCAACGTTTTGCTTAAGAGAAAGAGAAAGGAAACAAAATAATATTCTTTCCAAAAAATAAATAAAATTCAGACAAAAACACTACAGAAGGACAGAATTCAGAAAGAGAGAAGAACCGGAACCTTTCGAGTCTCTCCACCCTCTTCATCATCGCCAACACTCCTTGGTCTTCTCTCCTCTTCAACCCTTTTTAGCGCCACCTCCATGGTAAACAACCCAAGGTTTCCTCCCCCTCCTCTTTTCTAATATTTCTTGTGCCTAGCTTGCCTCTTGTCATTTCAGTATTCCCTCTTATAAGGGAAGCCTCGATCCTGTTTTTTGACTTGTTTAAGAATTAAAATCAGAGATCCTATCTCTGTTAGGCTGTAAGCACCTAAATGTCAACATGACCAAGGGGACTGAGAGAAGCAAAAAAAATAAATACGGGGATTTCAACGCGTGAGACATGCTGTTAGGCTGCGTCCTGAGGAGCGCTTCCAGCCGCAGTCCCCGGACCCGTTTGATGTTTCTCCCCTCCGCCATCTTTGCCTGCCAGGACCGTCAAGACTTGCGTGGGCCCGCCCTCCTCCTCAGGCCAAGTCCATCGCCCTATGTCAGAGTACAGGAGACGTGGGCCCTCACTGCCGCTTGCTGGTCTTCCAGGACCTGCAGTGGTCGATAATGGCGGACGGAGGACTCGGAAAGAACCTTCCTCCATTATGATCATACTCGTAGTTTAACGCGTATGCTCATGCATGAACTATCGCGCGCTTGTAGATTGCTTTAGTTGAAGCGAGCATATATCTAGCTGTTTGATCTACAGTTTCTGTCCTTTATCATAAAGTCGCAAAATGGCAGCAGACAATACTGTCATTTAAGGCACCAAGGTTTAATTAGACATTTTTTATAGAAGATACCTACTTCTGAATCTAAAAACACAACCGACAGAGTGCAAGTGTAGCATTTAGGTTGGTGGGATAGTTAGCAATTGGCTAATGTTTTAGCTAGCCCGAATGCATGGCTTGATTATTACACTTTTTTCGTCAAAAGAAACAAGGAAAATCATAAAATGATGTAATCGCAATATTCTCCAAATCAGTGAAACATTCATCAGAAACAAATCATCGGCAAAACCATGCTCCAGGTCATTTTTCAATTCTCATAAACTAAATAAACAGTAATGAGTTTTATGCATTATCCATTGCTAATGCTTGAAGGACTCTGCAGTTTCTTAAGAAACTCCTACATAGTTTCGTTAAATAAACAAGTTTTCCTTTTTTTTTGTCCCTAGCATATGTATGTGCATGCAATATTGGTTTGTCGACTAGCACTCTTTTGACATCCTTTTCTTCCGTATCTTATTTGATTTTTCTCTTTCTATTTTTTGATATAAGCTTTTCAGAGTGGATGGAGGATTTGGCTACATGCTGACGCTTTGATTGCTTTTTTTTTTTTGATGGAACGGGAGGTCAAGCGACCCAGTAGATACACTAAGAAAACAGGTTTACAGAGTCCCACTCTCTGAACCACTTCACTGTACAGCAATCGGTGTAGCTTCGAGCTTTGCTTTGAGAGCAAGCCTTTCAACAGCTACACCAACCAATGTGGGAGCTATAGCTTGTTTACAGACTAGAAAACTTTATTCAATATACACGTCATTTCTCAAACAAAATCAGACTCGTCTGGAACCTGAGCATAAGAATCAAACGCTTTGGCCTTTATCGTTTTAATTAATAACGTCTGCTATTTGTTCTTTAAGCTTTCCAGAGTAAAGAAAGAAGTCCAACTTTCCAGCAAAAGAATACTTTGCTTTAATATGTTTGTTTACTCACTAAAGAGGAAACATGTGATCATTTGTTTCTAACGTGCATCTATTCCAAACATACTTGGCAGCAAATCACAAAGGCGCTTCACACACCACATACACCAAATGCTATCGAAGAACAATGGACAAAACGGAGAAAAAAAATCTGCCCAGGAATACATCGAAGACTGCATAGGAATATTGCTTAGCATCCATAGTCTATTTGTGTTTGTGGAAAAAACGAATGAGTGAAATTTTGGTTCGTGGCAAACTCCCGAATTAGAATTTTGAAGCAAAGAATTTTTAAAATAGATCAAAAATCCAGGCTTGAACCTAACCTGCTTATTAAATAGATCATTTTTCCGACCTACATAATTTATTTATTAAATAAATCAAATCAAGTAAAATAGGTAAAACAGATGAAATGAGACAAATTAAATAGGCCAGAAATAAATTAAGTAGATTTTAAACAAATTAAATATACTTTAAACATATCAAATGGATCGAATTACGACTGGATCCCATTATTAAATGGATCAAAATAAGTTAAACATATCAAAGATCTAAATCTGAACTTAATATATTTAATAAATAGGGCTAAACAAATTGACCTATTTATGATCCAAATTTGGTTATGTCAAATCTATACTTGTTTAAAGCGGATCGTTGATAGATCGGGTTGGTGGAATCGTAATAGAAAGATTCTTGAATACTTTTTCTTCAGCTGTCCTTCCACAACGGCCCATGAAACAAGGAAAAATAGAGGTTGTATTCCATTGGGATTCTTTCATATATAAGCCTTGTTACGCGATAAGGCAATTGAAAGGGGATGGCTCCATTATCAATGCAACGACCAAAAACAGAGCCACTAGTTGCAGTGTAGAAGAGGGGATCATGCTGAAACCACCACGAACAGAATTGGCTTCGCAATGGATAGTCTCGAGCTCTTTTAGCTTTGTGATGGTTTCTTATTCGTTTGTAGGGAATAGCAGCCCGCATCTCTTGTCTTATCTCACCCGCTGCGAGAGAATTTTAAAAAATAATAGCTTCCAACTATAGAATATCTTCTTCCAGTCCGAAGAATCTCTTCTTTTTTTTTTTTGCGCACAACCCTGCTGCACTTCTCTTAGAGGTTTGGCTGGCTATCTCCCAGTTGTTTGGAAGTAAGTGCTTTCGAATCCTAGAGGAGGGTAGCTTCTCTGAAGTGTCGGTGCACTTATCTTCTGGGGCAGTCGACAACGATATGACTCGCATCTGCACCCAACCTGGCTATTTCTGGTTGCTTGGAAGTAGGTCCTTTCAAACCCTAGAGCAAGAGGAGGGTAGCTTCGCCGGAGAGCCGTTGCAGCCATCTTCTGGGGCAGTCAACGGACATGAGAAAGCACTGTGGCAATTGTTATAGCCTGTTCAACAGTCATCATGTGATGTGATTTATGTACCGGCAGACTTAGGTTTTGGTGGGCCTTGTTAATTGTTGTAGCCTGACACTTTGATTGACAAGTTTTACCTAATATATTTCATATTTCGATGAGTTTTTGAATTATGTTGAATTTCCTTTCTTATAGTGCCACACTCATGATTATATATCATGATATGATCCACTGCCATGAGCCAAGATCCAAGGACTCTTCCAAGCAAATGAAGTAAATGTATATATATGCATGTTAGAAATGTATGTATGTATATATAGATAGGGAGATAGATAATTTGAAAAACAAATAAATTCACAAGCAAAGACTGTAGGATGATTAGGTGAATTGAATAACAGATTATTATTATTGTGATGACATCTTGGTTAGCTGTACCATTTACTTAGAGAAGTATAAAATAATGCCTCAAGATTCCGACCACTGGCGAGCCGACTTGTGTTCGAGATGGACGGTGGGAATATGATACAATTGTTTTAAGATGCCAAGGCGTTGAAACGTTTGGTTGATCAACTCTCGCGTGGATTCCGGTCTGTTTTCGATGGGCTCCAGCTAATTTTTTTTACCCCCAATATTGACTAAAATGACCCACCCGTCGTACCCAAAATGCCCCTGCTTCCAAATACTCACCCTCTTGGGTTTCAACGTCTGCCAATTTTTGGTAGTACGGGTTAGGTAATTGCGGCTCCGTTCAAGCTATGGACACGCTCCATGCGCCGCTTTCTTCGTCAAAGCCACTAGCTTTCGCCTCGGTTCTTCTTGGACCTTTTTTTTTCCCCAACAAATGGAAAGAAAAATTATGTAAATAGGATCTTTAGTTTAATTCCTGTGAGCACTTGCACCGTCACCTTTTTATTTTCCAAAAGTGACCCTATATGCTTCTATCGACCAAGGTGTGAACCATAGTGCAATTTATGAGGTATCTAATGTTGATCTACACTACCAATTCATATCTCATTTGGTGATATTAGGAAGCCATTTCTTTTTTATGATGCCCTTTCCTTCTATACATTCTCTCTCTCTCTCTCTCTCTCTCTGTTTTTCCCCTTTCTTTTTCTTTTTTTTTTTTTTTGGTTCTTTCTTTGCATTTTTAGTGGGGACAAAAAATTCCTATCAAGACAGAGATAATTATGTACAATATCCAACTAGTTGTACCATGGCATAAACTCTTGAAATGTTGTACCATATTAAATTTGTAGAAATGGATCTCCAAGCAATTAAACTTTTGATAGCAATGACGCAAGCAAATGAGTTGGTGATCATACAAAAAGAAATAGTGGATCCATCATTAAGAGATGGACATTTACTTGCTCACTTGAAAGTCATTATTGTTGATGTTATGAAGGTTTTCTAATTTTCAATAGTTCGTTGTCCTTCCTAAGGTTTAGGTTTTTAGCTTCTTTTTCTCCATTCCAAACCCAGACAATCTGGCTTGAGGATAAATTTATTCATATCATATTATTCACTTTTTTTTTTTGTTGAACCATTAGATAATAGATAGCTTGCTTTTGGTTAATTACCTAGCAAAAAATTAGAAGACTCCATGTAGATTTTAGGTGGATCCATAATAATGCTCGATCAACTTAATTTCAACTCATCCTCTTCTCAAACTTAATTTGTCATTCAATAATAATCTTATGATTATTTTTTGTGTAAAATATCTTATCTGTCATTCACGAACTTTATTGTTTCTTTCATTGACTTAAAGTAAATCTTCTGCTTGATTTGTTTCCCAATAATCCTTATTATTCTCCAACTTAATTTATAAACTTGAAACTATAGTATTATTTTTTATTTAATATAATTTTTTTTTAAAAAAAAGTCTATCTAAGTTTGCAAATACAAGTAGCTAGATGAAGGAAATTTCCTTCATCTATTGAGAACATAAAAGTAAAACTCTCTTTTCTCCATGATATCTAAAGCAAAACACTCCAGTCAAAATTAAGTCATGAAGTTTGGGCCACCAAAAATATATGCAAGTAAAGATGAAAATTATATGAAAGTGAAAGAAAATACTAGCTTAAATGGTGAATGCATTTAGTTTGCAGGGCAAAATATTCACATTACATAATTCTTAGGTATTCTTAACTTGCTAGCATGTTGCTCCAAATGAATTGGCTCATCTTGTTTCTGGAGATATAAAATTACACTAGTGATCACTTTTTTCAAAGACAAAAATTGTGTTAGATGGCTAGATAGTTGAGTTGAGAGTTATATAACAAATAAACCCTCCTTATCATATTTTAATCTTTCATGCAAATATTTTTAAAAGAAGGCTGTGTTTTCCATATTTGACTGTTTGAAGCTCGAAGAAAAATATATCTTCTTAGCTTTCATATTTTGAAATTCTACCAAATTTTTTTTTTAATATTCTGAAAAAGCTCCAGCAATTAATTTCAAGCTGAGCAATACTAATTGAACGCCACACATTCACGCATGCACCTCCTTCATGCAAGATGCCTCTTTTTAAGCGCAACCTCGGCGACGATGGCTCTAGTGGGTACCATAATTATTGACGTACAAGTAGCTCTAGGTGCATGAAGTATCTTTTTTCTTTTTTTTTGATAGAAAGTACTTTGGTTTTCGAGTTCCCTAACGTTGCACGTGGATGGATAGATCCATCTTGGGAGCTCTAACAACAGGGGTATATTTACCCAAAAAAAAAGAAACAGGGTGCAATAGGAAAGAGAAAGACTCCCATCCAAGCCGCTTATTGGTTGAAACCGGAGAAGTGGGGTAGTGATTAGATGGTTTCGGAGGCGTTTCTGGCTGTCCAAGGTTGGACGCGTCGATCGGGTGGCTGAAATCCCACTTTTAAAAAGAGACTTGGCGTCACATAAGTGTCACGCTCGCGCACGCCTCCGGTCGCCTCCCCTACCCTCCCATTGCCTACTCCTGTGCAGGCAACGAGTACGTACAAACCGTAGATATTTGGTTTCAACCCAGACACCCAACGGGATTGGCCGGAAAGTCACCGTATGTGTGATATTTTAGTATCTTGCGTAGGCCCATCCATTGGACACTCTTCCTAGGTGAACTTTTTAACATTTGATAAAATTTCATCTGCCAATCAATCAAAAATAGATATTCTTGTATAGTTAATATGATGGAAATGAATGGATCATCAATTAACCAGCGAGATCCCTCATGGGAAATTCCTCATTTATATGATAATTCTTTTGGGTGGCAATAATTAGAGGTAGGGGACAAGAGTAGTTCCAACATTTATCATATCACTCGAATATTCGATGCAACAACATCAGCTACATTTGGGGCATTAAAATGCATAGGAACTGTAATGTATTGATATGAAATGTGTGTGTGTGTATATATATATATATTGCATCATTTAATTATCAAACAGTCTAATAGGTATTTGACCAAATCCAGTCCCATGGAATTGATGTCATTTTCTTTTGATGTAAAAGGTGGCATTGCCACCCGTTTTATTATGAAAGAAGGTCAAACATGGAATTGATGTCATTGCTAACAAATGAAATGGACACGGTGGATTCACAGAAGAAGCGGATACATCGCTTGGTTGTCAAGAGGTTTTTAGCAAACTCTTTTGGAAAAATATGGTACGTACAACATCATGCTAATAGATGCAGTGATGAACTTGGAAAAATAAAATAAAAATAGAGAAAGGCAACGTTAAGTTAAGAGACATGGTTGTTGGTTGAGGGGCACAGCTTGCTTAATAAGATAAATGATTAGTCAATGCATGTATTAGAGAGGGCCGTTGGAATCTACTATCGTCAACAATTCTTTATTTTTTTGAATGGAAGTCAATAAATTATATCAAACGAAAGAGAGAAAGGGGAGAAGGAGTCAGTGAGATAGGGGAGACCCCCATTGTGAACCCCCCCTATTTAAACTTATCGTACCATGTGAGGCCGAGCTTTCAACGATTTTGTCAAACCGGCCCCAAGTGGCGGATCCACTGGGAGAAACGTGAAGACTATAATTTCCTGACGATTAGAAGAAAAAAATAATTAATTAAACTCCTTGGGTATTTGATGCTTGGAAGGAATTACTTCATGAAGGTTTTGTCTTCATTTTATTATTCGTGGTCGTCTCTTGACAGGGTTTTGCTTGGAAAGTGTCACGTCGTGGGACATGCATGAATTTGATAGACAATAGGAACCCAGCTTATTCCCAGAGTTGATAAATAAGATAGAATAAAATAATATTGAGGTCATAATTCTCTCTCTCTCTCTCTTCATGAACAGGGTGATCAAGGACACAAAACCATGATATTTAAACAAAACATACTTTATATCAAATGTTCGTATGTAGCAAGAGAATTTCATGATATTATTTATATATTTATTCGTTACAAATATTTTCTTTTTTTTAGGTAAAGTTATAAATACTTTTCATGTATGAACCTTGATTCAAGAATTGCTAAAATCATTTTCGTATATTGATAATATAGCTGAAAGTCATAGATTATTGGCTTCTCATCTAAGGTGGGCCATTGGATAGATGATCCAAATTGGCCTTCTCACAATAGCCACGATATCACGAAGACTTTTTATGACAGATAGAATCAGCAACATTATTCGAAATAGTATTTGGTAGTTGACGGTATTAATTGATGGCTATTTGTCCATATTATTGATTAATAGCTCAAAACAAAATTAATTTTTCAACATATCGCATCTAATATTTATTGAATTATATATTCCTTAACACTATCACTATTTAAAATGAACTCAAAAAACTTTCAGCTACATTGCAAAAGCTCCTTTCTTTGGCATTCCATCTCTCAAATTGAAGAAAAAAAATCCTAATTAAGCTAATTAAAGATATAAAATTATAGAAATTTAAGGACCTATCCCTTTATGAAAGTCTCAACCTAGGTCCATGACCTTAAATCCATACTTGGATTTGGACTGCCCCACATCAATTAATACCATATTCAATCACAAGACTAGCATCAAGACTATCTATATTGGCCTCTCTCCATATCAAAGGTTATTATGATCTTGACTTCACTCGCTGTAAAGGATATTTTATATTTTCTGAGAGGAAAGAAAAAGAAAAAAAGAAAATTTAATGATCTATCCCTTTATGAAAGTCTCAATCTAGGTCCATGACCTTAAATCCATACTTGGATTTGGAGGACTGCACATCAATTGATACCATATTCAATCACAAGGCTAGCATCAAGACTTTCTACATTGGGCCTCTCCCAGTATCAAAGATTATTATGATCTTGACTTCACCCGAGCTCTAGAGGATATCTTTATATTTTCTGGGAGGGAAGAAAAAGAAAAAAAGGGATTTCACTCCTCTAGACCTAATGGCCTGTAGAGGAAATTAAGAAGGGGAAAGAGAAAAAAAAGGATCCTTTAGTTATAAAATATAAATGACACCCTCTGACATCATCCTGATTTGTTGATTGAAACCTAACCTAAGATATTTCTTGCAATAGCTTAAGAAGGTAAGGTGTTATAAATAATTTTGGTAAAATATTTGGTCAGATATGCAAATTCCCTAAGAAAAGCATGCCCATCGTGTAAACTGATTTGTGGATTTGAATTTGGTGTACGATGACTTGTCACTCCAATCCAATTGATTACTTGTGTATGAATAGCCTTCTTCATGGGCCAAATATTAGTCGTCCAATCTAATTACTTAAGCAATTTAGTTGACAATATGATTTGGCACAGCCAAGCAGCTTTAATTATTCTTGTTTAGTACGAATAAAAATCTGACAAAGTCATTGGATCCTAATGCCTTCCTTTTATGTGAGAAGTGGTCAACGATTCCTGAGATATAAAATGACTTTAAGTCATGCATTTGTCATCATAACTCAACTTTATGTGACAATATTTGAATAATAGAAAGCTAGATTCTTAGTAGCCTATTGTTTCTTTCATTCTTCCTTCTTTTCTTTCTTTATTTTTTTCGAGAAAACAAGAACCCAATGCCTTTGATCTTTACATTCTCAAAAATTCCATTGAACATTTTGAACATTATAAGAAAGGGAGAGAACCAGGACTTAATTAAGCATTCCTTAAAAGGCCAAGACTTGAGCAGAAACCTCCAACTTCACTTGATGCAGCGTTCTCTTTCCCGTGGAACTTGCACCGAGTTCGATGTCAGTACGTATAACGTTGAGCAGTTGCAACAAAGCTGTCTGCTTTGCAGGCTCTTATTTTGGTGACTCAAGCAGCACCCTACAAATGAGCTTGAATTATTAGGTGGATTAAGTCCACCATAGAACTAGGTTGAAATCATCTTAGGTGGATTAATTCCACCCAGAATGAATTTATTAGGTGGGTTTATTCATCCTAAGTTTATGGGGGACCTGGTCCACCGAATAATTTCTCCTACGATGACTTCTGAGTGCATTGGGAGCTGCCCATTCACTATTTCTGTTTTCCTTTACACAGGGTTGGAGACCTTTTAACATGAGTATCTTAGCAAGCAAGCAAGCTAGCAACACCTAATAAGATGGATGGGTTGCACTTCATGCTAACTTGTTATTACCTTTTCAAAGCATTATCCATAACAATATTCTATGTTTAGTTAAGCTAATTCTTTTTAAGCTAATGACTTCTACTTCAAACCTTCATAGTAAATAACATGATTTAAAATGTCTCGTGTACAAGGAGTGCCCAATCAATTGTATAGTGGCCCACATGCAATTATTGTATGGAGAGTTCAACAGCTTGTTGAAGCTTTTGACCTTTGAAGTTCTTGTCATATAACAATAGTTCACGTCCAAATTGCACTAATCATATTGAAGTAGGTCATATGCTATGATCAAGCATTGAATTGAGCACATTAACTGAGGCTGGACCTCATGCTTCTTTTTAGTGTTATCCACCTTTGTGCACAAGTTCAGCTAAGATTTGCTTCCTAATATCGAGAAGAAAATAGGTAGCGCTAAACGAGGACTGGTCCCTACCAAGTGAGATCAACCGGACTTGTTTCTATAGGCACGATCCATCTGCTGCTGGGGTGTCTGGATACCATCGTCACCAACATGCACTTGAAAGCAACTGTTCATTAAATGTACTGCCAGCAAGTGTACTGCCCTTATTAGTTCTTTATCAAAAAAACGGCATGTTTATTTGGGATGATGCCATGATCTACTCAAGTCAAAGCTTAGGGGCCGCGTGCATTCTTGCTTCATCTTTCTATCTACATAGCTTTATCCTCCTTCATGAACGTTTCGAACTGTATTCTTCATACGAAAGAATGATCGATCTTCTTTCACCACGTAGATCATTGGATCGTATCCTGCACAGATAACAAAAAACTCCAAACTCTCTCATACTGTCTGCATAGATCTCGAAACGATCATTGCATGATCCAATGATGGATTCACATGCGAAGAAAAGAGAATTCTCTTTGATGTGAAAGATACAATCCCTATTTCTTCACGAAAGGAAGAGAAGAGAAGGCACAACTTTAAGCCCGGTATAAAATTTTCTAAAAAATTATTGCACCAACGGATGACCGATAAATAATGAACACCCCATAAAACCTATCACTTTATTTAAGTTCATATGGTATTGCTTTTGAGAAAGGATCCTCTGCTGTGCATGTGATGCACCACACTATATAATGCATCGCACGCACCATTCATCGCACGCACCATCCATCGCATGATGAATGATGGTGCAGCTGCGTGCGGCACGCATCGCACAGCTGCATGCGTGCAAGTATTTGTGCTGTGCACTGCACCATGTGGTGCACACCAGAGGATTCACACGCATTACTCTTAGGCCCCTTAAAGGTTGCATTTGCCCATTTATCCAAACCTTTGACGCAGCATTGATTATTCCTGAACCAATTCATCAATATGCAAGTCAGGCTGCTGCTGCCTTTCTACCAAATCAATTTTTTCTACTGAACCAGATGATGAAATTAAACTAGAGTAGAACAAATCAAAGGGTATCACTTGAACTTGATGACGCCAATTATTGCACCAACTTAGGTGGACAAGTTGACCTAAGAGATCTAGGCTCCAGACGATCGACTTAAATATAACCTTCTTCCTGGAAGATCGGTTACTATATTCACTATTGAACAATTCTGTTTTTTTGGCTTTCGATGTAACACTATTGAGCGGACTAATTAGCTGCAATAAGAATAATCCAAGCCTCTTCTTGAAAACAAGAATAATCCAAGCGTCAACGGAGGATTACGTCTCCCATGGTAGGAGCCAGGAAATAGACCAATGATGAAGCCTTTTGCCAGGAAATTGGGCTATGAACATGTCAATGAACAGTTTCCCAGCCGGAAGAAAAGAAATTCGCGCTTTGGTCTTATTAAATGGAGAGAGATTCTTTGGTCTTATTAAATGGGGAGAGATTGTGGAAGTGAGATTGGAATACCTGCTCGCTGAGTTCAGATGATGTTTAAAAATGGCTAGCAAAATATTAAGTATTAAAAGGTCATTTATGTCCTACTCTTTCGGAATCATGTGGGAAACTTAAAAGTCATTGACATGAGTTCTACTGCTTTATGACACACCATAAGACTTAGAGGTCACAGGTGGGGCACGTCAAATCAGAACCATTGGATCGATGAAGCATCTCTGGGATTTTTGATACAAAGTCTAGAAATTGGACCTGAAGGTAGCAAGGATTCATTTGATGATTACATAAGAATGATGGTTTGATCCGCGCAATGCCCGTGCCAAAGGATAAAAAGTCCACAACGTCTACAATGGTCGGTAATCTTGTTGCTGGTTAAACCCAGGTGTTTGGACACTATGATAGCAACTAATTCATCTTGTTCTCAAGTTTTATTGGTAATAGAAAAATGAAAAAAGGAGAAAATCTTTAGATGGTTTAGGTATCTGTATGACTTTGTCTTCTAGGACAACATTCAGAAAATCTTTGGAAGAAAATACAAATTTACCAAAACGAAAGATGAGGGGAAAAGTAAGTGAAATTTGCATGTGGTCCAAACTCTATCATACTGAAACAATATAATAAAAATATTATCTTCGAACTTTATATTACCAAGATCTATGAGAGAAAATGTAAAAATATCCAACTTGCATATCTTCCCAAGCATCAGACTTCCATTAAGAATCTAGCAAAATATTGATACAGCCCATTGGAGGAGCCATGGGCCAAGACCTGGCCTGGCTGTTGGACTATCACCAAGTTGGCCGTAACATCCCATTCTGTGGCACAAGGGCCATATTGGAAAGGAGGCCGCAACCGCACCAATTTGATGGTTGGCCCAACGTTCTGGGCCATCAAGATTTGGCCAAAGGCATAATGATTGAGCCAGTGAGCACATTTATGTTCATCCAATGAAACAAGAACTTGTACATCATTATCTTGAACCTTATCAGTTGAATATTCCACCCTGACTTGAAGCTGCATACACAATTTTATAATTTAAGCTGTACATTAAGGAAATGCTTTCATCAAGTTCAGGATATCAATTTATATTAGAACTGGACAGTTACTGAATGAATTAAGTGGGATGGAAACTCAGAATGAAAGCTAGATTAGAACATTACATCACATTCATTCATGGTTAGCTCTCTTTAGAGGGAATAATGCCAAATGGCCATGTATAAGATGGGAAAGAAACAGAGTCCAGACTTCATGCATAAAGCAGAATTAACAACTCGCGGTTCTTAGCCTTTCAATTAGGAGTTATAGTTCAAAGTTTGAGAGAACTTCGGAGAGATGACTATGTTTTCTTTTCTTTTCTTTTTTTTCTTTGAAAAGACCAAAGAGGAAGAAGAGATACCCCTCTGTCTAATTGTTGAGATAATGAAAAAGAATAAGTTGGCAAGCAAACAACTCTTACAAATTATCCAAATAGCTATTTGAAAAACAATATATGGATCAACCAATCTTTAACCCCGTTTAGTAAGGAGTCAGACTGGAAAATTAGCAACCTCAGGAAATAAAGAAATATAACACCCACCTTAGCACCGTCAAAACTCTCGCATAAGATGACAATATTTTTCAAAGAAGGCTTTGTCTCATAAACTTTAGTCATTCCCAACCATGTTGGAAAGGACACCAGCATTAAAATCTACGGTATTCGTAATGCATGCATGCTTTGCCCACTAGCAATAGTTCATCAGCAAGCAGTCCACATGTGCTGCAATGATCAAAGCATCAACCGAGACAAATAAAGAACAGAAGCAGCATGTCTACATGACAAACTGTGGGCAACGAGCACAAGGGTTCCATCGAGTCCAGTTGGAAGTGGCAAAACCACTCGCATGTCTCTGTTCGCATCAGTCATACCGAGTGCCACCCACAGGAATGACGCCTGAGGGTGACAAATACAACAAGCCGAGTCCACGGAGGGAGCCCAGGGGAAACCTAGAAAAGTCACTCTCCAGCCATCTAACACGATACAGGTTATGCATTGGAGTATGTAATTCAGCCTCAATTTCTCTGCATGTTCGAATCCGAGGAGGAATCAGGAAAGAAGTGATAAGGCTTCTGAGAGTTCCTTAGAGGAGAGAGGAACAATGCACAATTTATAAATCAATGATGTACACTTTTTTTTTTGTATATGACCGTACCAGGAGCTCAACGGGAACAAGGGCATTATTCCTTAATGAAGGACGGGATGCAATAGATAAAGAAGACCTTCGACCATCCGTGAACAACCAAGGGACACTACGAAGCATTGGCTTGCGAGACGGTTGGTGCACGCACCAAAACGGACGGACTCTATTCTATCTCAACCCGTACCAAGATTTTGGATCTTTTCTATGGCCCCAGAGAAATCCCCCCCGGGACCAGGAACTGGCAAAAAAATAAGAGCAAATGGATCAGATTCATAAAATAAGTCTGAACGCTTTGGAAAACCAGGGACCTGTCCCAGCCCCAAACCACCATGTTCCCATTTTTTCCACCCATTTGCTTGTACCATACTGTTGTATAAAACACGAGCTCGCAATGCATGAGAAGAAAACGCATCAGAGTTCAGACGGCATGAAGTTATAAAATATATATAACGCAATGCAGTCCCAGATGAGCTGGATCAAGACACAGGCTTGAAGATGCTGAAGCGAAAAAAAATCCTCTAGAATCCCAAGGGTGTCCGGCTTATCCTAATGGACCCCATATTGCCGTGGATGGATAAGAATTCAGATCAAGAACAAAGAACCATACAAAGAAAGGAAACCTTGAATTAAATTATCAAAAGAACCGTCAACATGATTATTGCCTGGAATCCACGTTTCATGATTTTGAGCAACAAAGAAACTTTTTTATGAAATAAGAAGACAAGGAATTGAATTCTTCACTAGGACGCGATGATAACTGAACTGAACTAAAGATACAAGCTATTCCATGCCTCGGCAATTCTTCCACTAAGGTCTACCTAGGAACGAAGGATCTGTCAAAGAGCGCGAACAACCCCCTTTCAGGAATTCTATTCTTTCACCTCTTTCTTTTCAAGTTGTGTATATACACCCAAACTGCAGAGAACCTTGTTTTGCTTAGCTGCCAAAATCATCATATAAATCAGCGCTCCATGATTCTTGGACCCCTATATTTTGCCCCAAATACAACAAAGTCATCCGGCTTCTCCCTCTCTTCCAGCCAAGCATACTCCTCGGCCTCACCAGGCGCCAGAACCGCAGCTCCTGAAACAAAGAATCCAATAACAGCCTATCATCAAGCTATTGTTTCTCATGTTGACATGATAAACAATTGCTTTAATCAACTCCTAAAAAATGCCTGAGGATCTTTCTTTGTTTTACTAAAGCAGGGAAGAGAAGTCATCAAACACAAAATTCATGGGCAAGGAGATGGTTTTTAACAACCTCCTAGCACTGATGCTTCAAGATAGGGGAGAAATGGAATTTTCAACGTTTGAAGGATGTATCAATCAAGAGTTAGCCTAATATATGTGCAAACAAGGAGTTCCCATAGCATAAAAATCTTGGCAACGGCATGTGGTACCCACTATGGTAAATTGACCAAGAATAATGTACCAGTCTACCAAAAAAGTTTGACAAAGGTGCATGCAGAACATCAATAGTATCACATGGATGCAGGGAAAGGATGCATGAGTGCAAAGGGATTTGATTGACTTTGTTTTCTTTAGGGAAATGGTTTCTTGGAGGCCAGAGGACCCAACACCATGGTGCAGGTCTCACACCGAGATTAGACAACTTGGATTAAGACCCTATGCTGACTTCCCATGCAAAGTACTCCAACATGATTATGAAGTTTGCTCGATATAGATAGGCACGATCGACGCAATTCCTGACCTTTTAGTCCAACGACACATTCAAACAGGAAAAAGGTGTGGAACGAGGAATCACATGTATGCTGGCGGAAATGCAAAGGCAAGCACTTAATATAATGATGGGTACGACAACAACAATGATGGCATGAAACAATTATAATATAATTATTGCGATGCTGAAGAAAAGAAGCAGAGATGTTTTTTATTAAAAAAAAATCACTTATTAATGCTGTCATTTATATTCAAACATGTATGCCCCTTGCTCAACTCCAAACAGGTCATAAGAACGTACCACTGGAATAATTAACATGTCAAAGGATACAAATCATACCAGGAAAGCTTGCATAAGGGAATCATTGTAATAGGTGCAGTGCCTTCCTTCAGGATCGGAATAAGGAGGACCTAGGACGTCCAGCACTGCACAAGATGTCCTTGCAGTAAAACAGTGCATGTTGCCACCATCTGCTGGATAAAGAATGGCGGTGTCGCATGGTGCTGTAAAGATGGCATTGGTCTTTACCTTGCCAAGTTCACTCCTGGAGATTGAACTGCTACAGCCCCACCAAAAGGATGTAGATTATCATAAAATTAGTTGGAAAGAAAAGTTCTGAGGATTTGACTACAACTAGATATACAGAAAAGACCTAAGGATAATGGCAAGACAAGCATAATGATTCATCGTGAAATAAAATGGAAGTCAGAAATAGCCTATTTTGTAATAATTGGAAAGGATATCAACAGAGCTTACAGTGTGCAGGGTTGATGACATCACTGGAGTATTTAGGAACATCAACCCAGTCATATGACTTGATGTGCATGGAGCCAAAGAGAAGCTTGCTAAATACGGTCATACCAGGGTGATTATGAAGTGGAATGACACCTGATGGAGGCAAACAAAAAATACCAATCTGCAGGAAAACAAGCACAATGAAAAACGGTTGAAGACCAAAAACAGAAAAAGTAAAAATATGCTGAGGGTTTTCACTATGATGAAACAATATTCTCTCAAGTATGTGAGATACCGAGAACTTATCACACTCGTAAACATGTAGGTATGTTATTGGAGGAGTTCCTTGGTGATCCGTATTCCAAAAATATGGCATGTTTTGACTTAGACCAACATCTGATGCATCCATGTTATCTGCATAAAAGCAAACATAGTTACAATCATCAATCAAAGAAAAGTCTATAATATTAATATAGTCAGCAGACTTTTTTTGAAGTGTAAGTATGTTATATATGTAAATGAAAATTAGAGACATGACATATACACTGTGCATGCAGTTGTACACCCAGCAACAATAATGAGATAAGAAATACTTCTGGATTGACCAATAAAATAGACCTATTCATAATCAGTTAAATAAATATGGTAGACCAAAAAATGTTGCTCCTAATCATGTGGTTGTCCCTAACCAAACATATAGGATGAGTTGCTTCAAACCGTCCAGAATAAGACCTCACAGGGGCACTTAAAAAATGGATCAAGTGCTTGTGCAGCAGTTTTAGTGGAAGGCCAAATGTAGAAGAATGATGCACCATGATAAGGCACATGCTTTACGACGTGATCATCGCCTTCACGTGCATGCATAATGGTGAACATTTAGCATGCACATGTACAGAATTGAAAGTTCGTGTAATATAGAAGTAGTAAGTGTATCTACATGCTTAACAGGCAATAAACTCGATTCTGAAAGTGAAAGGCGGGAAATGAGAGAAACCTAAGAGGCAAATTATTAAACTATCCTTGCTTGGAAAAATTGCAAAATACTAATTGAAAACGGCAAAGGATGAAACAAGGAGGTAAAGTGTTGAAAAGTAGAGATCATACAAATAAAGCACAGATATGTTAGATGGGCAGATTTTGAAAGGTCTGCGTTATGTGTCCCTGCTTTCTGTTATTGATGCATGCACCAGAAACATCCCAAGAGCTTGAACTTTATTAGCTGTAACTGCTGGACCTCCGATCTAGTGCTTTGAAAGGTAAGGCATACCATAATTTGGTATCCTTTATTGTCTATGGAAGTTCAAAGCCAATTTATAGTAATCAACAAGATTCAAGTTTCGACAAGTACTATCGAATAAGGAAAAGAACACCGATAAGTAGGTTTCCTTCTAATGTGTATTGAGTAGTAAATAAGGCATTGCATGAAATCATAATTATGCAAGTGCTACAAGGAGAACGGCATGAGTTGGAATCAACATGAATACATTGAGAACAAAGCACAGCTTTAAAGCACTAGATAAAAATCAATCAGGTAATCTCTCTCTCAATGCATGCTTTCCATTAAGCCTTCAATGAGATCTGCATTGCATGGACAGAAATTAAAACAGCTAAAAGGAAGCCACAAAAGCAATCAACCCCAAGGTATAACGTCCTACGATGTCATGTTTTCGTGTGAAAGGCAATGGGAGGTAACAGTAAAATTTTAAATGGATCGAGGGAGCTAAATATCCAAAATAAACTTAAAATTTACTCTGAACCAACAAAAGCAAGGATAAAAAATAATCAGTATTAAACGATAATGATCCTTAAATCTTTTGCTCAGCATCAAAATTTGATTCTTTAAGCAACAAAGTAGTCCAAATTCGATAATCAGATCCAACTGAGAGCCCAAAGACAAGGTTTGCATTGAAAGAAGAGGAACCAAAACGTAGTAAACAACACACTTTCATCCAATCTACCAAACTTAAATCAGTAAATCGATGCAATATGATTTTTTTTATTGGATGTAAAAACATGATGTAATATGGTTCTACTAATTATATTCTTACATAAATCTCATCACATATCATACATACACAAAAATGAGATTTTTACTCCAATCCTAGAAACCCTAAGCCACAAACAAAAGTCACAACTTTCCTACCCAACGACGAGGGAGCAGCAACATACCTAGAATGAACCGAAGTCGATCGACGTCCTCGGGGACGGCACGGAACCGGCCGGCCATCGGCGAAGACCTCCTTGCAGGTCTCGAACAGCCTCTGGACCAGCGCCGGCATCGAGCCCGGCCTCCTCCGGCGCTTCCTGCTCCTCTCCGACGCCGGCCTGCCCCTCTCCGACGCCAATTCTCTGCGCGACGCCAAGCTGCCCTCAATTTTCATCAAGGAAGAAGAACCTTACCCCGAGAAACCAATCACCAGCGCCCACCGGAGCAACAGAGAGGGAAATTAGAAACCCTAGAGAATGTCCCGCTCTTGTTACCAAAGAATGGGGAAAAAGATGGGAACTTTAAAAAAAAAAAAACCAGAGCAAGGGACTGGGAAGAGTTGCTTTAGATTGATACGTATATATAAATCGAAGGCTTAGGGTTGGATTGGTTCCTTTCCCACGAGGAGAGGGATGGGAGGGGGATGTGGAATCCTGTTGGGGTGATGGGGTGGCATAAAAGAGATGGTGGGGTTGGTGGGTACGCTGATACTACCATTTGTTTGGGATAAGAAACCAGGGGCCATGGCAAGGGTGAGTCTCCACTTTCCAGTGGGCTGTGGCAAACAGCCTTCGTTGGCTACATCCTTCGCCTCTCCTTTCCCCTTCCCTTTTTTTCCCGCGCATGTGGACTAATCCGAGTCCACATACCGAACTAATACTTAATTCCATGAATTTAATTTAATCTATGATGGTGCACACTGTTGCGGAAGGAGAAGTATCATTTGTTTCTCATTTTTAATTCCTATAACTATTTAGATAACGTACAGAACTTCACATATTTGATTGCCTAGAAGGTGGAGGCGTGCTTGGCCCAAGAGGATGCTAAGCCTAGGACATGTTTCTATAGTAATTATATTAGTAGATCATCTAGGACACATCCATGGTGTTGCTGGCGAAAATTACCGTTGGCAACACCTAACCGTTTAACTCATTCAGCTTATTACAATTTATTGGATTGTCTATTTAATGAAACAATCTAGTTCGGAAGTGAATTTTTGATTCATTTTATTAATAAATTAGAATCGTGTTGATAAATTTTTTGCCTACCATACAATCGTGGTGAAAATCAATCAACCAACCTACATACGAAACAACTAACATGATGTAATATTTTGCTCATCATAACATGTATCATTAATATTTAAATAATAATTTTGATGGCTCGGCTTATTGTGCCCCTTATGCAATAGGTATGCATCAATCGAGAGCATGCGAGGACACTGATGCAACTTGGACGCCCAATGCATGCATCAATTGTATAATATGTTGGTACTGGGGAGATTTTTATTTCTTTGGATGAACAGAGGATCCATACTCACTAAAGTACGTATATTATTGTATAATATGGATATATATATATTTTTTATTTCAAAGTCAGGCATTATACATTTTATAGGATCATCTGTACCATTTCACCATTGCTATCATTTTAATAATTTATCAATTTATATTCTATTTTTTAAACAGGTTTAATTAGTGGCTCATCAACAATGGTTGATGGATATGTGACAAGCTGCAACTCATGCTCAAGTAAATAAGCCTCACGCTGTCTGATGTATCATGCACCAAGAACAGGAAAAATATTTCAGCTTATATCTTTTTTTTTTTCCTTCCTGAGTGGAATATTTCACGGCAGACACATTCGATGCATTAATAATATGAATGCCGACTGATTCGGACGAGCCTCGCAAACCAGAGCAAGCGGGGACGTTTCCACGCAAGTCCAAAGTGGAAGCCCTCCGCCCGCCGAGACCGCTTCTTTAGGCTGCAGTTATGCTGGGACCCTCGGCCACGGCACTGACATAGGAAACAGGGATTATAAAGGTCTGGTATTGTGTAGTATAAGCGGATTTATCGCTTTCTTGTCTTTCCAAATCGTTACGGTAACTAAAAGCAATCCACAAAACCTCGAATGATACCACCTTAGTTGACTCGAAAGTCAAGAAAGCAAAATTATTCTTGTTGTTGCTGAGCCTGCTGCGGTGGTCGTTGCGGTACTTCTTATTATTGTTATTACCGATCGTTACTTTTGAAGAAATATAATTGAAAAATGCCACCAAACTAATGCTTGAAATGGCAAACGCCGGAACACCAAAATGGCCAATTATAATGGTCTTAGAAACCTCTCATGACATCAAATATAATTATAACTCTAAATAACAGAAATAATGATCACTAGATAATAACAATAGTTGTTACTGTACATTTCCAAAGATATTATATGCATGCCAGCTAAGCAAATTATTATTCAATGAACAATGATTTCGTTGTTGAACAAAAGTCTTATGTTGCCATTGTTAGACGGCCGGTCGACATGATAGCAGCTGCCAGCTAGCACTCTAGACTTAATTGGACAAATAACAATTCGTTAGATATAGGTAGTGAAAAAAAAACGAGCTTAGAGGGGTTAATTATGCAAAGATATAGATGCTAATAAAATTTTCACATCGACAAGTAAACTCATGGTTCAAAAAAGCTGTATATTTTAAGAAAAAAAAACATATAAAATGAAGTTGTGAAGCTGACAAGCCAAGATACCATGAATCCTACAATATAAGACCTTCCTAGTTTGAGGGGAGGTGGGGCTGGGTTCGTTGAACTCATTGACTTGTTTTACGGCGTTTGTGGACAGATCAATTCCAATCTGATACGACGTCAGTCAGCTTCTCCGAGTTAGAGTGGTGCATATGATCCCCATTTTGAGGGGCTTAGCGAGAGGTGACAGAAGGGCCACGACAAGCCTTGGCCGGGATCCAAAGTTTGATTCGACGTGTTCCACATCTGGGCGAGGTGAGGACCTCGTACGTCGTTCTCTGGTGAATGGGAGATAAAGAAACAAGAGATAATATCAATGTCCTTCTCCTTATCCTAGGGGCTGCATGATGTGTCTAAGGATTCTTATTATCTTATCGTTGGATCGTGCGGCTTTCATGGATAGGCATTCAATGGTTCCAAAGCGACCCGGTTGATATTTGTGTTGCGGGCTATCAACTTAATAAATGTAAAAGCATAGGACAAATTAAGTTGCTAGACGCCTTTTCTCCCTCCAGGTTGGAGGAATGAGATACGCCAATTTCCAGCCCTGTACATCATGATAGCAAGGCCACTCTGTTATTTGTTGTATATTTAAGCTATCCATGAATGATTCTATGTGCCGCGTGTCTGAAATTATGCGCCAGAGCAATTGC
Source organism: Elaeis oleifera (assembly GCA_000441515.1). Classification (NCBI taxonomy): domain Eukaryota; kingdom Viridiplantae; phylum Streptophyta; class Magnoliopsida; order Arecales; family Arecaceae; genus Elaeis; species Elaeis oleifera. The sequence goes on from KE504928.1 coordinate 309,710, forward strand.
TGGTGACCACCGTGCGAGGATAATGTATGGTTTGTTCATTTTTATATTTTGTTTATTTGTACGCAATAAAATTCAAGTGCAATCATTTATCTGTTAACTAAATTAACTACAAAATATGTTGACAGCGATAAGATGAAGCTTTTTGTTTGGATGGTCGTCGCCTGAAAATACAACCCTTCCAATCAAAACGCACCAAATTGCTCGATTCTCAAAAAGCTACGGAAGTTTTAAAATGAATGCTTAATTTTTTTTAAGCAAGGCAATTTTTGATATTCAAAAATGTTAGATGTGTAAGATCTAATGTAACCGCTCTACCTTAGAAAATTCTTCATTCTTCTATATATATTATCATTTGGCATCTTCCTACTTGGGTGGAAAATGACTCATGGACAAGCCGGTGGAGCGTTCAAACAAGTGCTCCCCTTTTTTTTGGGTGTGTGTTTATGTATTTATATATGGTGCGAACCTGGACGTCCTAGTTTTGCTAGCTTAAGAAAGAGCAGGGGGATGACTTCTCAACAGTTTCTGAAAGCAAGCATTTCTTGGAATTCATCTTGGAAGACCTGCACTCAAATATCCTTTGTTGGAATAACAAATCCTTGTTTATCTTAAGTGCAAGTTTTTTTTTTTTGTATGAAAATGGGAAGCAGGATTGCCACGCAGCTTTATTAAAGATCTTAAGTGCTAGTTGACATGCAATCTTGGTCTCTCATTGATTTGCTGGTTCATGCATTGAAGCCACCTTGTCAAATGCTTTGGAAGGAGGTTCCATTTCCCTCCTCTATCTTTTCTTATGTGCAGTAGTAACACAACCCATGATTATTTCATCCTAGATCCACCTAATAATTTTCGAGAGACTGAATAAGAGAATCAAAAGTAAAAGCAAGCCAAAAGAGCTTTCATTCTTCAATTAGAGATATCGTACAACAACTTGATAGTTTCTATATTCCCAACTTTGGCCATTTCTTATTCCTGGTAGATAAACAATATCGGCAATATTTCGTCAAAAAACTAATATCAGCAATTATAGCCGTGCAACCGGCAACTTTGGGGTTGAGTAAAGGCACGTTCAACCTAGGAACTGATCTACCAAGAGCGAGACAACGAGCAATACCATGGGTGCATACCAGAAACAGTGGGTGGCAAAACTTGATTCCATCCAATTAAATTAGTGTTAGGAGAGCAAATAGCTGGAGATCAATATTTTTCATTTTACATGAAAGCTTGGCTTGACCATGATGGGTGACGAATTTGAGATCCTAGGCCATAGCTATGCCACAAGAGTTTGGGTTGTTATCCATTTATCACCATAGCAGCATGGGTACAGTACCTTATATGAGGGTTCAGTTTATGCAACCTGGCCAGTGCAAATACCGAACAAAACAATGACGGCAAAGACCAAGAACAGCAGGGCTCTGCCGAAGCTATTATCTATTTTGTGTGGGCTTTGTGGTGTCATGGTCCCCATCATACCGGTAGCAGTTATTTCTTTTCATCATGACTCCTGTGTCCTTTGAAAACAGGGAAGAGCTGTATTGGTCTTGCTTTTGTCTGGGACTCCCTGACAACAGGTGGTCGGGAACCTGTTGGTTGCGTATGCGTGGGTTGTAACGTTTTACTGATTCTGTTTAAATTTAGCCCCGTGCCCCTCTTTATTATCAAAAAAAAAAAAAAAAAACAACAACAGTAATATAAAAAAAATTTAAAAATTAAAATAATTTTTAATTATATTTTAAAATTAAAAATAATTACTCACTTGAATTTTAAGTAAAAATAGCTATCCATTTGAAACATAAGTTAAACACAACTGCTTATTTTGGCTGAAATGATGCTTATACCCTTATATCCTTTAAAATACTGTAGTATTATATTATCATAATATAATATTTTTATAATAAATAATATTATATTATACTAGTACAGTATTGCTTTATAATAATACAGTATTATTTTATTATATTATATTAATATAGTATTCTTTATAACAAGATAATATTATATTATATTAGTATAGTATTTTTTTATAATAACACATTGCTTTATTGTATTATACTAGTATAGTATTCTTTACAATAAGATAATATTATATTATCATATTGTAGTATTTTTTATTGTATTATTACTTTACAATAATGCAGTGTTGCTTTATAATAGAGTAGTATAATTTTATAATAATATACTATTACTTTTATAGTAGTGTGTATTGTTTTATAACTACAAGAGCAATTAGATCATTTCATCCTTATTTAAATAGTTGCTTTTAAGTTATGTTTCAAATGGATAGCTACTTTTAAGTTTAAATTCAAGTAGATAGCTATTTTAAATTTAAATTCAAATGGATAATTTTTTAATTTATTAAAAAATTTAAAAAATATAAATATCAATATTTATCCTGTTATATGTTGCTTGTGTTTCTTATCCATAAATTAGACATGCAATGAAGTTAGTTCTAGCACAGCACCAGCGGGCTCATTCAAACAATCAGTTAATATCATGTTAAAAGAGTTTAGTCTGTTAAGCTAAGCACTCGTCAAGAATTAAGGACAAACTTAAGCATATATTGGTCATGCTCCAGGATATTATTCTGGCCAAGTCAGAACAAGCTACATGTTCCAGCGTATTAATTAGTAAGATCAGCACAAGTGGCTCCAATCCATCATGTTTGGTTGAGTCAGGTTTGTTTATGAAAGTTTGTCCAACCCAAATTGAATGAAAATTGCCAGCACTTATCACCCCTCCCCATGAAATGGTGAGAAAAGTAGCTAGTCTGAGACAAGGCAAAGGTTAGTGGCATGGCAAAGGTTAGTGGCATGGCAAAGGTTTATGTGGAATTTTCCGTCCTTTTGTGCAAGGGCCCTTCTGTTTTGCTTTATCATCATTTTTTTATCAATGCTACTTAATCATCATAACTTTAATTAAGAAAAAGGTAAAACATGCAAACACAAAGGCCTAGGTGGACAAGATGCTGTAGCTTTGGGAACTGAAGTTTAAGAGCTAAACGATGTGGATTCCACTCTGGCCCATTGGAAACCAAGATCCTGTCAACGGATCATAGCACTCTAATCGAGGACAAACGGCGGAAAAGCTTCCAGTGGTAAGTATATTTACGCAGAATTTTATCAAAAAATATATATTTACGCAGAAGCATCCACAGGTGGTTTAAGGCATAATTAAAAGTTTTATCAAAAAAAAAAAAAAGACATAATTAGAAGCCGAGGTGGAACCGTCACATGATATTGTTAGGTAGAGACCCGTCCGAACGAAGAGATCGAGGGCCCTGTACGCTTCTTGGCCACGATTGCTATGGATTGATGCCACGTGCTCCAACAAAAAATCATTTGGGATGGCGACTAAAGAAAAAAATATAAGAATGTTTTATCTAATTAATTTAAAAAAAAATTATTTATCAAAATAATTTAATTTTAATTATTTATCAAATTGATGCAAACAGGATAAAATTCATTTTGAATGGCAATTTATGATGACCACGTCATCCATCTTTTTTCTTATTTTCACATAGATAAAGAATAAATAAATAAAATTATCAAATCAAATGACATTTTTTAAAAAATCATTTGAAATGGCGTTTTTGAAAACGCCATTCCAAATGGCGTTTTTGAAAATGTCATTCAAAATGACGTTTTAAAAAACGTCATCATATTTGACGATTTTAATTTTTCTTCAAAAAATAAAAATAAAAAATATAAAATATATAAAAATATAAAAAATTATAATTTTAAATTTATAAAAAATAAAAATTATAATTTTGATTAAAATAAATTTATA
>KE504928.1:363642-387386 GCA_000441515.1 Elaeis oleifera
GGAAAGGACTCAAAGCCAAGTACAATGAGCACAGCAGAGTGGATAGATCTTTGTACTTACTGGAGCAAGGAAAAGACACAGGTCAGTATAACTTGCATTATATTTGCATATAAAATATCTCCTTTAAATTTAGGTTGACTGGCATAAATTTTTATCTTTTAGCTAACATGTGAGCATAACAAAAATCTAGAAGTTTGTCAAGTGCCAAGCAAACATCGGGTCAAAGCTTTGTACCTATACGGCATGAGATTGTGAGATATTGTACTTTCATTATGACTAATATCATTTGACATTTAAGTTTTTTGCCATAGTAACTCATCTTTTAAACAGAGTGAGAATGAACTGAATGGAGAAGAGTACGATCGAATTATGTTGTGGTATCGTACTCATAACACCCCAGGTCATGATGATACTCCAGGTAGATGGACAACTCCCGAGTATGAGGCAAAATGGGTGAGGACAAAATAAATCATGATTACTATTTTAAGTGAGCTTAGTTTTATTTGTAATTAATCCTCTTCGAATTTTGTTAGAATGAATGATGCATGTGCTAGAGCAGTCCATATCCAATGGACATCCTATGACACCAGATCAGATATGCAATAAAGTTTTGGGACTAGATCAGATTATGTCTATGGTTTGAGAGTTGGACCTCGTCTAGAAGGACAGAGTTCTTCTTTTATGTCTAAGAAGAGACTTCAAAAGGAGTTGGAGCAGTCACAAAAGCATAATGAAGAGATGAAGAATGAGATTGTAGACATTAAAATATAGATGGAGCGTCAACAAAAGATTTTGGAAGCTTTATGCGCATCACAGAATATCTTTTTATCAAATTTATGATGTAAGTTACTTAAGTTATTTTTTTAATATATCCCTAACTCTATTTTATAAGCATAATGGAACAATATATGTATTTTGTTACTGTAATATATAGGAAATTAATTGATTGCGTTTTTCTTTTTGACAGGGATCCCATGATTCAAGAACTTGTGAAGATGTGATTTTGAGGACATGCATGGCAGAGAGGCCTTTTGTGCTTTGGATTGTCGACTTATGAACTATTTGTTTTGTTATAGATAGTTGGATAATGAGTTTGTTTACTTTTAATTAGAGGTGAATTGTTTGCTTTTGTTAGAGACATGGTTTCTTGATGCTTTTAGTTGAAATACCATCTCTTTGGATGTCTGGATAATTTACTTTTTGGATTATAAACTTTGTGTATGGATTCATCTTGATTATGAATTGTATGTGAGCTCATATTTCAGTTGTTGAATGATATGTTGATTGAAAATGGATGATTTACTTGGTATTTGAATATATATCACGAAATGTAATATTTTATACAGGTTATGATCCATCAATGAAGCAAAATTTGGCTATCATCTTTATCGCAAAATGTTCCATGATGCCAAAAATCCTCGTTCATTCTATGATGTTGGAAAAATGTTGCACAATCAATCATATTTCGCGACATTTGTCAAACGTCACAAAAGATATTTCTTTCACGACGTTAATAAAACGTCGCTCAATCAATCATATTTTGCGGCATTTGTCAAACGTCATAAAGACATTCTTCCACAACGTTAATAAAACGTCGCTCAGTCAACCTACATTTATGACGTTTGAAAAATGTCGTGAAACTTTTGTTCCATGACGTTGGTAAAACGTCGCTGAATCAAAATACATTTTGCGATGTTTAGGCATTCGTCGCACTTTTGCCATCCTTTCTGCGACGTTTTATGACGAACGTCGCGAATGGCCATTACCGACGCGGCTAACGCGACGATCTTGATGACGTTATACCAAACGTCATGAAAAGACGTCAGCGACGTTTTGGAGAATTTTTGACGATGTTTTTAAATGTCGTGGAAAATTTTTTCCTTGTAGTGTGACTAGATAAGCAAATGGCCGTCTGGTGACTACTTTGTAGGGATCCACATGAAGCAGTGTAACATGACTGCTGGTTGAAACCAAACAGCTATGGGTTCTGGATTTTCTTGGCTTCTCCAAATGTCCAGCAGCATAGAACCAATCAAACATATTTATATTGACAAATTATAGACAAGTGTAAAATGCATGACATGCTGTCACAGCATAAGTTGTAGGTCCATTATAGGCATGTCTGAAGTCCTTTTATGATTAGAACACATTGTATGACGATAAATATAGGTCGCAGCAAGAATTGTAGGTCCATTTAGGCACATCTGAAGTCCTTTTATGATTAGAAAACATTGTTTTAGGGTTGTTTGAATGACTATAAATTTACGTCCATGTCGACTACGACTTTTGTATGATTTATTTAGTTTATTGAATAAAGTCACTCGTTTGTGGATATTTTAATCTTTATAATTCTTCCTCTTCTCTCTATTCTTCTGCCTCTCTTTTCAATCCCTTGTTCTCTTTCCTTCTAGTTTATCACAGTTTTGGCTTTGAAAAAGTGATTAATATTCAGATCTAATCAGATCTGAAATTTGTTTATGCTCATATCTGTATTTTTGCAGCCCTAGTTCTAAAGGCCTGCATCATAATAAGGTTGAAGCTGAACTCAATTGACATGAGGTTCCATGAACCCACCCCTTAATCTCATATATGCAAAGAAAACTGCATGATAGAACTGTATCATAAGAAAATATCAAGTATTCCAAAAGAAATATCTATAACATAACCACCTATCCACTATCTGCATATTGTTCACTGACATACTAATCAGTTCTCTTTTCTGGTTTTCACCAAGTAAACAACAAAAATGGCACAATTCATCTTTACTATTTTTCTTTCTCATCTCCAGTTTTAACCCCAGATGAGCATGTGCAGTGATAAGGATGTTGACATACATGTCCGGTGAAATTAGGATGAAAAGATCTGTCCAAGCCATATTTGGATGTCAGAAATCACAAATTGGAAAGGTGTGATGTCAAACTAACATGCTTGGTCATCTGGAATAAGGCCCAGCAAAAATAATCATGGATTATAAGGGGACCTTTAATTATTGGGGGTATAGGGCAATGAAAGTTCAGCTTGACTGGCGTTCATGTAACCCTCTAAATGGGGAGAAGTTAAACAACAGGCAGAAAGTCAAAACTTAAGAAGATGAGCAAGGACAACATGGCTGATGAACACAAAAAAAGAAGAGGAACATATGACACTATTCCACATTATGTGATTCATGAAAAGAGCACATCATATAATGGCCATCAAAACTGTAGCATTTTTTCATCAGGTATTTCTGCACTGTACACAAAGAAAAGAGAACATAATTTTGTTGATGCCAAAGATATCAAAACTGCAAGTATCATCATTTTCATCAGGTGTTACTCAATGTTTGAAGTTTTACCAATGATAGATCCAAATGAGTCTCTTTGCCATGGAAAATTGCCATGATAAATAACAAAAAAAGCCAACTGAAACAACCTCAAATTATCTAAATAAACTTCATGCTTGATCAAGCATACCTGCAGTTCAAATGCCAAGCAGAGCCCATTCACCTCCTCTTCACCAAATGCCTTATCCAAAATATGGCTTTCTCTGCAAGATATTTTGGCAAAAACCAGCTGATATGGAGGATAATTCTCCATTGCAGCATGAACCTGGAAGCTTTGCATAAGGCACAAAAACCATATGTCCATCCTATTGTCAATCACAAAAAGGTATGACCAACCCAAGCTATTGAACACAAACTGAAAAGGAATCACACGGCCACTAGATCAAGCTTGATCATGGTAGTCACAGAATTTTATACTGCCAGCTGAAACTGAATTACGTAAAGGTATTATATGCAAAGCTATATAATTTTGTAAGACCCTGTGCCACAAATATTACCATGTGGACTTTTGGTTAAGAAGGAAGGAAAATAGGAAAAATGCAAACATTATCAAACATGCAATTCTAAGCATTACATAGCACTGCTTAATAATATGAAGCTCTGCTTGAGAAATTGACAGATGCAAGCGGATTAAAAGAATGAAAACAAAAAGGCACATAAAGATGTTTAAACAAAATGATGAGTTTTACTAATCAATCACACTGGAAACAAATACAAAATCCAGTTTTATAATATTATACAATAAATCTTTATTGTAATGCTTTACTAGTCAAATAATTTCCCATTTGCCACCCATTCCCTTCTCGTCAGCAGTCGTGGTGCTATAGAATAAAAAAAGTCAAAATTCTTAAGGAAATAATAAAGCTCAATATTCCCAAATTTTGTGACATTATTTTAGGAACTCAAAATACACAATACTCCATGATTTAATGTACATTTTAAAGTTACATTTCTAAAAAAAGGTAGGGACAAATGCCATGTTATGTAGGAGTCAGATGCATTGGAGAAGGGATGCAAATGAGCCGAGCACCTCATCAGCTGCTCGAGCTCAAATTGGGTCCAAGCTCGACTCAACTCGATTGTTATCCAGCTCAAGTAGCTCGAAAAAAATTTTAAGTTGAGCTCAAGTAGCGAAATACTCCAGTCGAAGGCTCGCGAGCCTGGTTGAATACATACATACATACATACATACACACATATATATATTATTGAATTTATTTATAATATATATTATTAATTTAATATTTTTAAAAATAATATTATGTTATATTTGTTTTAACCATATTTTAATTATGAACAAGGCTTGAATTTGAGCTTGAACTTGAGCTCGAATATGGCTCAATTGATATTCGAGTTGAGTCAAGTCAATCTTGAGTTTTCCTTTTCTTTTTTTTTAAAAAATATCGAGTTGAGCTCGAGCTTGGATATTAAGGTTTAATTGATCTCAAGTCGAATTTCGAGCCTCAGTATTCTAAATTGAGATGAGCTCGAGTCTTTAGCTACTCGACTCAACTTGGCTTGATTGCATCCCTACACTAGAGTACTAGATTGACCCACTTTTGATCTAGGACTGACATGAAAATAACCTACTACAATCTGAACCAAAGCTATTTAGATTAGGGTTGGACCGAAAAGTATGATCCATTTCAAATATGTATTGGACATGAATTACCAAATACCTTGGTCAGAAACCAACCAACTTGATCAAGTTGGGTTTGTAATTGTTATTGACTTGTTTGTCAATTATCTTATGCCAAATGGACTGTTCACTATGTTTATATGTTGCCTAATTGTCATTCTTTGTATAATATGTTCACAATTAAACAAATACCATTTTATATTTGCTTCTTCTCATTATGTTTGGATTATTCTTTAACCAGTCTGACCCCAATGGATTGATAAAATTAATCTTAAACCCAAGCCAATCCAAAACCTAAACAAAAATGGATTACACTTGAACTCAAATATTTGACCAATTCAAGCATGGAATTATGGATTGGATTTAGGGTGTGCCAAGCCATGACCAAATGAGACCCGCTTGCACCCCTAAAATATCCATTCAGTAAGTACAACATTCTCATCCAGACACCCCAGATATATTATTAACAATTAGGATTTAGATAAGACAAACTATCAGCCTTGAGATGAAGTTGGCATTAAAAAGTGACATTAGAGACAATTGTTTTATCCATTAAAAGAGGCACAATTGTAAAGAAAATATTAGAAGAGAGATGTTGGCCAAACCCCTCGCTCTGACTGCTGCTCGAGACAGCCAAGCGGCCAAAGGTAGTCAGATTTTTGTCTGCCCGTCACACATTTTACATCGTGTGCCACAATATTAACCTTTCCCGTGGAATACCACGCCACCCCATTTGCTCAAGGAGGAAGCGCTCGGCCTAGGGCAGGTTTGACTTGTGTTAAAGTAATGAAAAATGAACCTCAAAAAACATTATAATGTCTGGAACAGCCTAATCTTAGCATAGGCACACCTACAAATGGCAATGCAAAGACCAGTGTCACCATGCAAGGTATCAGGGTAGTTGAAGTATTGCATCTGCAGATTCAGACCTTCCTAGTTTCCCTGTCAGAAAGGTATCTTAACACTGAACTTTGTCTTAACATTGCATTTTGCAATTGAGTTCACATAACGGCTCTTCCTTAGCAGTGAAAATGTAGATGTGAATTACATGCATTCACATGCCCAGAGTCCACTTGTTGCTATGCCAGATTTTAAACAATGTGCTCTCATTATAAATCCTAAAACCAGTACACACTAATATGCACTAAACAACATGAGGTCCAAGCATTCATTCTTAGCATTCTTTTATCTGATACTAATTTATTAATTCCACAATTCATTAATCATCATTAATTAGAGAAAACAGCTATGGGACAAAGATGATCCAAGATATGAAACTATATTAAAGACACTATTCAATTAAGTGTCTCTTACAAGAGGAAGACGTCTACAGTATATAAAAGAGAATAGAAAATATTGACCTATCCGCTCTCCCAGACTGTCATTCAGCATGGCAAAGTGACCAAAGGGAGCGAGACATTTATGCCTGTCCATCAGATGTCCAACAACATTAAACTTTCCTGTGGAATGCCACACCACCCCATTTCTCAAGATGGAAGTGCTGGGTCATGGGCATGTTCAGTCTACCTAACACCATGAAACAAACTGCATAAAAACCTTAGGCCCACATTGTTTGCTGAAGTTAGAGATCCAGATAACAAGGAATATACAAGTAATGTCAGAAAGAATTACCATAAAAATTAATTTTTCATCAAGGAACACCAGCACAGAACCATAAAAACCAGTTAACAAAGCGGGCAAATGATAAATTAAAAAAGATCCATCACTAGCAAGGAAATTTTCTACAGTAACTTACTTCTAGCATAAACCACCCAAAAGAAGCATTCCAGGATACATGCCACTGTACAGTGTGTCAAGTCAGACAAACTGCCTGGACGGTCCAAGCCGTGAACCATCTGATTGCCTGGGCTGAATACAAAAGTACCTTGAATCACATGGGGTTCTGGCTAAAATTTCAGGTCAGAGAATTCTATATGTAAACAAAAGCATATTAGTGTGCCCTTTGTTATAGCATGTACAAGTTCAGGTCTGAGTTCTGTCTCACTTCCCATAAGAAAAACATAAAATCACTATTGCCTGGGGAAAAAAACAAAGCAAATACCATAGAAACAAGACCAGTCTGGATAACATCATAACCAATGACAGGATTTTCTCTTCTCATGAAGCAGTATATATCACAGTGATAATGCTCAGGACACATTCAGAACCTATAAACTAGACAACCAAGTACTGTGCATGAACAATTATGATCTAGATACACATACTGAACATGTATATAAACTAGTCAACCAAGTACTGTGCATGAAAAAAGAAACCTCTTTCATGAAAATTAACAAGCAATTAAATTGGCATTAAGCACGATAACAACCATTGATTCAACATATTGAACATACATGCATTAAGCATATTGAACAAACATTGTTGGACTGCCAGTCTTTTTGCATTGAATATTCAACATTGCATGTATGTATGTAGAATGCACCATATCTTCACATAAAAATAAATGGGCCTACACAATATATTTTTATGTGAGAATCTGTACAAGTATGTATTTAGTCCCACATTAATTATTCACTAGAAAGATCTTAGATACTTATATAAGCCAAAAAATTCAAATAATACCTTTTCACTAGTCTTTTTGGATGAGATCCTACATCGTTACAATGGTATCAGAGCGACCCGGCCCATAATTTATGTGGACTAGGACATACTACAGCACAGATTTATTAGGACTGACTACGAGTTGATCGTAATATTTATAAATGGATGCATGGATTTAAACCGTTAGCCTGATGAGGATGCCGGGGCTTAAATGGAGAAGTATGTGAGGACTTACGAGGGCATGTATTTAGTCCCACATTAGTTATTCACTAAGAAGATCTTGGGTACTCATGCAGGGCCAAGTCTTGGATCCTTACAAACGTCATCACAATTACAAACATATAAGACAAGATTATAAGATAATGAAACATAACTAAAACATCCTATTGTGTCATATTAACACTTCTAAAACTTAGAGCAAGAATTCAAGAAAACATGCTTCCTGTTCCAGTCATACCACCGATTTGCTGCTGCAGGAGCAAACTGAAGGAGAACAAACCCTTCCTTTGAAATCTTGAAGGCCCCAGATTGCACATTGGAAAATCCTAAAGATATAATTAATTCCAGAACCGACAGAAAAACAAAGAAGACATCATCTTTCTGGCATGATGAAAGGGAAGAAACAAATTTTGACCCAAAGCAGGACCCGCACAAGGAAATAATTTGCAATCTAACTCTGGAAAAATGTGAAGAAAGAAAACTAAGAGAACCACCTCCATCAGAAAAAAAAGGAAGGGGGAATTTTGGTGTTGAGCAGCAAGCATACATCCAATGGTGTGAACTCGGGAGCTTTCGGTTTCACAGCAAGATCGGCTTTCCTTTAGGAGTTAACGAAAACCCATTGAACTGGAGCATCAAAACAAGGCAAAGAGATGATAAAAAAAAAGAAAGAGAGCCGGTAATCGGTTCTGGATTTCCCAATGGAAGGAAAGGAGCTAACTGGCACGAGAGAGGAGTCCTGGGACACCGGGAGGCAGGCCTCCGCTGGTCGAAGCTTTCTTCTTGGGCTAGCGTATTGGGGGAGAGGCCACTCTTGAAGGGATTCGAAGGAGGGAGAGGGAGAGCTCTGGAGACGAATGGGAGAAGCTGCATTACTTGCTTCTTGTTTTGAATGAAGAAGGAAGGATTTGGGAAAGGTTGACCTTTCTTTACGAAGCCTGTTGCTGGGTCGGTTGGAGTGGCCGCTCCAGTTTCAAGATAGCGGATCTATTGTAGGCAATGGGCAACACCGCTTATCAACTTGTTTCATCTCGTGCGTTCATTTCAAGCTACGGTCAAGATCCACAGGTATTTCTCGAAAAATATATATACACATAAAATGCATTTAAGATGCGTATTTTGTTTTAACGGAAACTATTAGTAATTTAGAGCTAAAATTTAAAAATAAAAAGCATGCTCCAGGCCGGGTTATGCATAAGACCTGATTCGATCCGGCGTTGCCGTAACACCTACTGTTGTGCATTGCATCAGGAACACATCTCGATCAATTTGTTATGTAGAGGGCGAAGAAAGTTTAACAAAAAATTTTATCTTTGAAGTTCAAACTATTTAATCGAAGAAAAATCCCAATTTTTCGTCTTGAGATCCCACGGAGCTTTAAATTTTTGCACCACTGTACTTGCTTTTTCTTTCACGATCAAATTTAATTTTTTATATAAATTTAAAATAATAAAATATGATTCGATCTATCAATTCTATCCGTTTCGATTCATCATAAATAAATTAATTATACACCGTAAACATAATGATTCGTTTCATCTATTTATTATTTAATTGAATTTAGATTTCATATGTAACCTGCTTAATTCGTGTAAGTCATGGATTAGATTAAATTAATTAATATGGGCTGGGTTAGATAATGGGCTAGTGGGTTCCTGACACGTGGCACGCATTTTTTTCAATTCCCCCGCTACTACACCACACTACACCTTGTATTTCACCGATACCCGAGTCCCACCATGCTTGGCTGCTGGGTTTCTCTTCCCTCCGTTTCCTTCTTCAGTTCTTCTTCGTGCCGCTGCCCCAAATCCCCTTTCAGAGCACTCGGATCTCTTCCCCTCCCTATCCCAAATCCCCTTCGCCTCATCTCCCTCGCTATCTCCCCGAGCGAAATGGAGGGAGGAGGCGGGAGCCCTCGCCAGCGTCTGCCCCTCCACCAATCGTCACTATCCTTTTGTCTTCGGAGCCCCAGCCTCAACACTGCCCGCCTCCATCACCGTCGATGAGCTCACCCTCGCTATCAACTGCCTTATCCTGGGTACCAATTGTGACAAGATCGGCTGCACCGCTCCGCCTATATCCCTTCCAGCCGCGCTGGCCTCGCTTTCGACGACTTCGATGTCCACTCCCTCAACGACGATCTCTTCGGCACCGCCGCATCTTGTGATGAAGGCCCGACGGTAGGGTAGAGGAGCAGGACATGAGAGAGGCTTTTCGGGTGTTCGATGAGGACGACGATGCCTTCATCTCGACGGTGGAGCTCTAGGTTGTGCTGGCCAAGCTCGGTCTTTTGAAGGTCCAGAACATCGCAAGTGTCCACGAGCCGCGTGACAGACGGATGGATTTCGATAAGCCACAGAAATTTTGGTGAGATATATTTTAATTTTTTTTAATGGATCATGAACGAGTTAGATTTTATTTTTCTTAATGAGTTATAAATGGATCGCAAACAAATCAGTTTAGATAATTTATTTATTAAATATATTAAATTTATGTTTTAAAATATGTTCTGTTTAAACAAATAGATCGGATTTGGATTTCAAATTTTTTTGACTCAATTCGTATATGATCCAATCCAATTATATTCGATCCGATCCGATTGTCAGCCCTATATAAGTCACACGGGAAAGAAAATTCTCGGGTTTTAAGCGTCTCCTGTCCTTGTAATTTTAAGGTCTCTCTTGTCGGTGCTAGATGAACAAGTATGTTTTTGCCAAAGATTTTTATCAATAAAAAAAATATAAGAAAGAAAATAAATATAAATGTATATGTAATCTAAAAGCGAGGGAGAGCGATCCCACGATTTCTTTTTAAAGCCACCGCGCGGTTTTCGCCGTACTCACCCACCACCGACGGAACTCTATCTCCCTCCCGCCGGTTCCTCCCTCGCTCACTGGTAAGTCCTCCTTTCATCCCAGAATCAAGCTAGGGCTAGAAATGGGTTTGGATTTATGTTTTCCCTTTAAATGGATTGATAGTCGAGGAGAAAGAAGATGTGAACCCTAGAGATCCATCAAGCTCCAATCTTGGTGTGGGTTTGGTTTTTAGTTTGAGGAATTATAATACAGGAGCTAAAATATATAAAATTACAAGAACCACCTGCACCTGGTGATGGAATTAAAGAGAACCTGGAAATTTGGAGGCCACCTAGAAGAGCGTTTGTTTTTTGTTGCTTAGAACAACAGAAAGAACGAGGTTTGGGAAGCTCCCTGATTTCTCTTGATGCAAGAAATCAAAGAAGATGGTTTTTGGGCTTGTACTGGTTTTCAGAGACAGATTCTGAGCTTGGGTTGCTTCCGATGTGTTTTTATAATTTTTATAATTTCTGGCATTGATGGATATCTGTGAGTTTAATTTTCTTTATCACAATCTCTATCTCTATGACTTCATACCTATTAAAGGGAAAGGAGAGAGAAAACTTAACTCCTCTCCAAAATTCAGGAAAATTAGAAGAAAAATCTTCTAAAATATCCAGAAAAGTTAAAAAAAAAAGATCTAAGTATGTTAAACATGCTATATGTGTTACAATTATCTATGTTAAAAATATAATTAGAAATATCTAAAATTATTTTAGGAAAATGCAATAGCAGAAAGGCGTCCATTTATAGTCCCCATGTAGAAATTATTTTAGAAAATGTTATTTGCCCCCATGCAGAAATCATTTTAGAGAAGCGCAGAAATTTTAAGGAATATTTGAAAATTAGAAAACTCGATCTCTATTTTAATTTCACAAAAATACGAAGGAAAATCTGGTGAAAACTGTGCATTGCATGGGTATCATTCTTGCTAAGAATTATGAAATAAGATGCAGAATATGACCTACCTACATAGTGGAAAATTCTTTAGATCCCTTTTCCCTGTTTACAGCACAGAATTTGCTGGTCTTTTTGAAGAAAAGTAATTCGATCGGATTGGTTTATCTTCAAACACATACAAAATAAGTTACTCTGAATTGTCATTACTCAAAAAAAGTTAATCTGAATTGTGCTTGACACTCTAAACTATGTCTAAACTAATCCATTAGAATCTGTTGTGGAACACATAAGTCCCCAAAGTGCTTGGTAGCTGGACTTATTCATGCAGTAAAACACAAACTAAGAAAGTTAGTATCTGACAGTGTAAAGGATTATTTGATGTTTCTTATTGATTCATGTGGTTACTTTATTTCTTGTATTTCATACCTTTTCATGCCTCGTATCTTAATAAATTTCATATTTGAATACCAAAAAGGAAGAAAAAACTCAAGATATTATATAAGTAGGAAAAGAAAAAGAAAAGACTTAGGAAATTACTTTGTTATTACTCTCTTTGACAAAACTTCACACAGATTAACTTTATTTTCCTCTCCCCAAGTTTGAGATGTAATATATGTAGTTGTGTATTTTTTGGAAGTGTCATCAGTGCCAGGATTTTTTTTTTTTTCAAAAGATATATCATGCAATTGAAGAAAAGATGGGTTGTATTTGACTTCAATTTCTTCTGTTGCTTGCATGTTCTAACTCTTACTGTTTTCTTCCCTTTCTGGGTTCCTTGACTTTCATGGTAACTTAACTGGTCTAGCATCATGTATATGGAGTGTATTGGTTTCTAAAGGAAAGTGAAATGGGCTCTGAAAATCCATACCTTTCTATGATTTTATGATTTGGTCCTTTAATTTTGAATTTTTCTTTTTGATGAGAGTTTAGTTAAATCATAAGAAGTGAATTGGTTTCTATGAGATAAATAGTGACAATCATAGTCTTTTTACTTGACACCTTACTAGCTCTAATGTGTATTTTTATCAAATAAAACTGAATCAAAAACAAAGAAGTGCTAATGCATCTGTCTTGCTAATTATTCTCAAAATACTACAAAGCTTCCAATGAGTTACTTTTGTCTTTGTTATACAGGACTATGTAGAGAATCATTGATCCGAAAATTTTACCAGAATAAAGAAAGAATATTTGTCATAATAATGCAAGATGCATGATTCTCATAAACTCGAAGTACTATTTATGCACTTCAAATCCATTTATTGTATGAAGTTTCCTAATATTAGACCCTGGACATGATAGATGGATTTTACTTAATTCACATTTTTCAATTAGAGTGGCTACTTCAGTTGACCCACCATAACTATCTACATAGAATTTGTTGTACTTGTTTGGTTGGATGCTGTATTTTTTGATAGTGTTCCTTTAATCAGCCAAAAAAAAAAAAAACAAGTCTTTTCACTTGATGCAGAACTCATAGATGATACTAACTCATTTTTCTGACTTTTAAACATGTTTATGAATTCTTGAATCCATCTAAACAGGCATCTGAAGAGAAAATAAAGAGCGAACCAGGTACAACCAGCCACTGCAATGGGGAGTACAAAATGCACCAAGAAGATTGAAGAACCATCTAGTGACTCATCATCAAAAGGAAGAAAGGTTTACAGATCGAGGGATATCCAATTGAGGGATTATCAATTGGAGGACAGGAAACATGTGTGATATTTCCCACACTCAAAATGGCCTTTGACATTGGTAGATGTCCCCAACGCGCCATCTCCCAGGATTTTCTCTTCATCTCCCATGGCCACATGGACCACATTGTAGGATCCTCGCCCCCCTCCTCCCTCCACTTCTTCCTCTCTTCTCTTACGTGTTTTTTTGTGGTGTCATGCACCAATATCCTTGCTTACTGACAGATAATGTGCAACTTTTGTTTCAAAATGCATTATTTTCTATAATTTGTTAGACATTTTATTTCTGTCTAGTAGCATTCTTTGTTTGAATTTTTGGATTAAGCTCCGGACTGATGCATTGACATCTTGAAGCAACATCATTCACCAGATAACTAATTTGTTTGCAGTTATGGAGATAGGTCCAACGTAATTTTTATAATTTGTGTATATTTTTTCCAGGGCTTTCTAGAATTATATTACGTATCCATTCTAGTAGTCCGAGCCACTTTGTTGGTGAGGCCTTATTATGCTGTATGCAGTGTGTTTGCCTGTCTACACTTGCTATGCTTATTATTGTCTTACATAATTATACCATTGTAGTTTGAGTATGACATTTAAGAGTGACAAACAAGAAAAATGCATTTCTCAAGAGCTGGAACTATTTAGCATATAACATCAATATGAAAAAAATATTGATGATCATGGCTATTCATAATATCTGTGACATGCATTGCACATGCTAGAATTAAGTAAGAAATAATTAAAAGGTAATTGGGCAAAAAAATACTTGTGGATGGTATGTGCGATGCCAGACTCTATTTCTGGAGCAAGTATCATGTTTGAGCTTTTAACTCCCCCTGTATTGCATATATATCACTCCCCACAAAAGTATACCAAACTCAATCCTACTTTAGTTGAGCCATTCATAGCATAAGATAATATCAGAAGAGGAGAGGACTCTTCCACATGACTTTTACATGAAAGTAGAAAACAAACCACATTTGGACTCTTTATTACAAAATATCACAACACTTATTGCTATGAATAATTCACATCCTCACAGGATGTGATACCTCTACAATTCCAGTTTGGTCAATATCTGTGTTTCAATTAAAGAGTGATCTTTGGAACAAATACAATGTCTGTCCAGCAAGTATTTCACCTCTCCAAAAATTTTCATGGCTGTGTACTGGATTGCTATTATCAAGCCGCTCATGGAGATGCATATGTTTGTAGTGTCGCAAATGGCATTGATACATTTAGACTGCTGATGGATAATCTAACATGATCATGACCATTGTATCATGTGTTCTTTTCAGACACTACCAGATAACGTGACATGGAAATGTGTTGACCATCATGTGCATTTTTCTTTGCTATATCTAAGATTCTGGCCTGACTGTCACCGTTATGCATTAGGGAGGACTTCCCATGTATGTCGCTACACGTGGCTTGTACAGAATGAAACCACCAACTATATTTGTTCCAGTATCTATGAAAGAAATGTGGAAAAGCTATTTGAGGTGCACAGGGCAATGGACCAATCTGAATTGAAGCACAATCTTGTAGGCTTGGATGTGGGTAAAGTCCCATCTTCATTCTAAAAATGTTTCATTATTATCTTGCTTGTTATTTATAACCAAACAATTAAAGCTATCATGAATTTACTCGCCTGCAGGCGAAGAGTTTCAGATAAGGAAGGACCTTAAAGTGAAAGCATTTAGAACTTACCATGTAATACCAAGCCAGGTAGGAGATTCTTGGTCTTTAACACCAATGCTTCTTATTTTACTCTGGTGTATGTATTGACAAAAAGGACTTCCATATCTTTCAAGTCAGACTGACTTTTATATTCTCTGTAAAATAATACAGGGTTACATAATTTATTCTATAAAGCAGAAACTTAAGCAGGAATATGTGGGTCTCCCTGGAAATGAGATCAAGAACTTAAGGTTATCAGGTGTGGAGGTCTGTCTTGTTAGACATTTAGAGATAAATTATAATCAAGAAATACATACAAACTAAAAACATGGTGCTCTTGACAATTGTTGTGAGAAGGGTGTCATTGCATTGACTGCTATACTGTAATTTTATGGTGACTTGCAGATAACTTACACAGTGACAACACCTGAAATTGCTTTCACGGGAGATACCATGTCAGATTTTATAACTGATGCAGACAATGTTGATGCACTAAAATCACGAATTCTCATCATGGAGGTGTCCTTTTACTGTCATCCATGATATTGTCATTTTGGTTTCTTGGCTGTTTGATGGACAATATTTCTAACCCATGTGTTATAGTTGCAATCTAGTTGTTCCTTCATACGGTCATATGGCTCTAAATTTTGACATATTGTTGTTTATATAATTGTAGACAATGTCTCTGTCTGCTAGTTTGATATTTGGATTTTGAATGATTAATTTAAGATCATTCAGATTAGTTCTGATGGATTCATTGGAAAAAATGCTGCTTGTAGAGAATAGGTGTTATGCCGTTGACTATAAATTTGATTCATCTCATATTATTCTGCCACTTTTTAGTAAGAACACTGTTGGTGATGTTTTCCCGTTAAATTTTCTGCAAGGAGATAGTGGTCTAGTTTAAACAAAAATTGTCCCCTTAATTGAATTTTTCCATGCTACTTTTCTGCTGACTAATATGTGCACTGGTTGCTCTTGTTTCATTGAATTATACTTTGCTGTTAATAGTTTCCAAAAGTTGCACTTGCCTCTGGATACAACACTTTGGCTGTGTTGTAGATACTTGTAAATATGATAAAACATTATAATTTGATTTCTTGATATGCTGTAAAGGAGAGACATCTCACTTGAAATCGACAGTATGTAGGATCTTCAGATGTTGTATCAATTGCAATGAGCCTGCCTTTCTGGAGAGCTGAAGATATTTACTGGTTTATAGGTGGAAATTAGTGACTTTTGTCATTGATCCTTCCCTCTCTCATGCCCTTTTTCTTGTCCGTGTGACTGCAGAGCATCTAAAGGCCTATCAATTTTAGTCTGCCAAACTGCTTGTACATGTGCTTCTGTCCTAAAACAGCCTGCCACTGGTGACAAAGAATCCATGGTGGTATAACCACCATATTTCTGAACTCTCTCCACAATCAAGCAAGGTGTTAGATGTATATTTAAGACACCAACACATTACTAGAAGGATAATTCCTAAAGCCAGGACAGCCACTGGACAGGTTATGACCATTAATTCTACTCATGTCTTCTATTCTTCCTGGCAACTGCCCTGCCAAAAATTGATTTTTCAGATTTTCTGATTGGTGATCCACCTAAAGACCTTTAACCGAGAGATACCAGTTCATTGCAGGGCAAGAGCTCAATTTCAATTTTAGAACTCCTTACTGTTCCCTCTTTTTTTATTGCTTTCTCTTTGCTCTGTTAAAGAACTAGTAGCTGCTGTACTGATGTTCATTAGATTTTTTCAAGAGATCAAAACGAGCATTTCTGATGTATAACTTGGCTTATCTTTGGTGCCTGCTGAATTTTGCTACATGTTGGTTTATGAACATTTGTAATTATTAAATGCACCTGCAATCACTTGGTAGAAGGCAGGATATGAAACCAGGCTCTAGCCTCAATGCTCCACTCTAAATGTCTCTGATGTTTTATTGGTCAGCTGATGTATTAGCTGCTTTTGTGAGTTGGTGAAGTCTTTGTATGTGAACTTTTCTTTCAGTGGTCTCTACCAGACCATGAATTATTTTGTTATTAATTTACAGAGTACTTTTGTTGATGATGCTGTTACAACAGAGCATGCAAGAGAATTTGGTCACACTCATTTGCTAGAGGTTACTGTATATGTTTGATCGATGTGAATTTGAGTATCGATGCTTGTTTCCTACATTCAGCTTATTATGTCTTAATACTGGACAGATGGCAAGTTATGCTGAGAAGTTTGAAAACAAAGCTATCCTTCTAATTCATTTTTCAGCTCGTTATCAACCTGAGGTGAGCTTGCTTCTTTTTTCATTTTCTCTCTCTCTTCTTTCAGAGATGCTTCACTATAATTGTCTCTATTGAATCCTTGGAAGTTTTTATGAGTTCGTCTGCACCATTCATTCTTATGAAGAATACATGCTCCTATTCTCCAACAATTCCTCACAACTTTGTGTAAGCTCTTTATGGATACCCAGAAAATGAAATGAAGAAAAGTCAAAGAAACAACAGAGGAAAAGAAGGCAAGGATTTTCTCCTGTGACATGAAGAATAAGTTCGAAGAGGAACATGTAGAGAGTGTCAAGGATATTAGCTTGACATGTTTGGCTTTTATTCTCTTGAAAACACTATTGACACAAGGGAAGATAGGGCATGTGAAGAAGGTCTCGACTCTTTATATTCCCTTGCCTTTTCCCCTATTTCTAAACATCAGGATAGAAACCCTCCACTACTTGGCAACTAGACAGGAATTCGTGCATAAACCTGAGCTCGTCTTTTCAATCACCTCTTCTTTGCTTGATCATTTATCCTTGAATTTCAAACTTCCTCTAAACTATTTGTTTCTAACTGTATTTCTTCCTATACTTTAGCATCCTCATCTCCTAAACACCAATCTCTTTCTCATTGTTAAGCTTCAGGGTTCTGATTCCTGCAGATTTGGACCATAACTAATTAATCTTACTGGAAGTTTCATTGCATGCAGTAATCATGGTACACTAGGAGCATGCCTTTACTAAATGCACCATATTTTTTCTGTGAATATGCTCTCTCTCTCTCTCTCTCCACACACACACACACACACACACACACATACACGTGCGTGCATGCACACGTACACATTTTGCTCCATTCTAAAATTTCTTATGGTTATCAGTCAAAATTTTTGCTGCACAATTCAGCTGATCTTCTGACACTTATCCTCCAAAGTTTATCTGATTATTGTATTCATAGTATATATTGATCATTTGGTTAGCTATTAATAGCTATTTCTTCTTATGGTTGGTACTGGTTCTTCAGGATATCAAGGCAGCTATTACTAAACTGCCTTCATCCTTTTCTGGTCGAGTTTTTGCACTAACAGAGGGCTTCTGACTTCATGAGTCATTTAAACCCTGGCACATGCAATGTAAGAAAAATTGTGAATCTGGTTCAAAGTTTTGCCATTCTTCAGAAATCATGCATTGTTAAAGCTGTACTCTCTTCCCTTTTGCTCCCCTCACTTCAAATAAAGATTAAGCTGTTTATTGGCATTTGTAAGAGTAATTGAATACTATTTATTGAATTGGGTTGGAATGCATTGGTCTGAATCTAAACCCAAATTCAATCCATGAGTTGTAGTTTTGGGTGAGAGAAATATACTTATTTTATGTCAAGATTCTTAACTAACCCCAAGGGAATAATTTCCATTATGGTGGTCTAGTTGCCGTCAGGTCAGTGTTCTGAACACTAATGAATGACATTGCATTAGTTTTCCAAAAAGACCAATTGGAGAATGTTGTTCTTCAAAATCTTGGATGATATAGTACACAGGCGGTATCAGATTGTTGTTAATTTTCATAGTTTCGATCCTCTTTTTGCTTTTGTTCCTTGTACTTCTCTCCTGTATGTCGGTTTAGACCTGCACCAAAAATCAAATCCTTCTCTTAGATCGAGAAAGAAAGCCATTTCGATGTGTTTTGACTAGCAATGCTTCCTACTCTGCTCCATCGCTGCGGCTCTGTATAAATCAAGAACCACAATGAGCGTTGGAAAAAGAGGCCTGCAACTTGGACATGAGAGAGGGAGGAAAGGACGTGCAAGCAGAGAGGTGGTTTTTGATGGTTGTAGAAGACCCATGTTCTCCGAGCCACTGCTTCGCCTCGACTTTCTATCCCATAAGCTAGGTGCCGAGCACCACATCGAGATCGCGATCGCGGAAGCTGTGGCAGACGCGAGGATGGGGAGAGAGGAGAGGAAGAAGATAGATAAGCGATGAGGTATTTTTGGGTCTTACCTCTACTCTGATGGTATTACGTAGCAGTCTTCCACGTATAAACCTTGAGGAATAAGTTTCTTCTCAATCAATCTTTATATGAAATGAGGATAAGAATAGAAAGATCCTAGATTGTTTGTGCCAAATATCCCTTCTTTTGGCCCA
The DNA here is from genome assembly GCA_000441515.1 of Elaeis oleifera. Classification (NCBI taxonomy): domain Eukaryota; kingdom Viridiplantae; phylum Streptophyta; class Magnoliopsida; order Arecales; family Arecaceae; genus Elaeis; species Elaeis oleifera. The sequence goes on from KE504928.1 coordinate 382,922, forward strand.
GTTAATTGAGAACAAAAATCGAGATCCTGTTGACACCGTGGAGGGTATTCGACGACTCTCGTGAGGACGAGCTTCCGAATCTACGTCCGATAGCTTGGTCGATAAATTCACCGGCAAGGCAGCTGAAACCATGGAGTAATGGTAATGTTGTCGACTTCGTTACTTCAATTTAAAGTGAAAGAGGATGATGGGATCGGGTTTGTCCGTACTCCCTTTATTTTTATTTTTCTAACGGAGACAATAAATATAGTTGACTCATTTGTGATTTCATTGAAGAGTAGCTCTGCAGAAAAGGGAAAGCCTAAAACAAAAACAAAAAGCAAAAATAATACTGATAAATAAGAATGCAGCAATAAATGATGGATGAAATGAAATCTGAAACAACGATTGTACGGTAACATATTTTAAACTCCTTTTCGGTCTTTCACTCGGGCACATGCCTGTCTCCTTTCTCTCGTCCTCCCTCCAACGTGGTGAGACCACGCCGGTTCGCTCTCCATGCATCCCTCCCCCCATCGAGATGGGAAGTAGGAGGCATCAGCATGCACGGCCGGCTTGCAGCCGAGCGGACCGGCAAAGCGCGTGAGCCTTCTCACCCATGTCCCTGGTTTCGCCTGATGAAGTCCTTCCTATGGAACGTCCTTTGTTTGGAGTACCAGACTCGCGGAAGAAGGCTCCGTTCTGCATCAAGTCACCCTCGGATCTCCACGTCCACTGCTTCCAGACATCCTCCGTCGCGTAGTCCCTCTTGGTGACCTACAACACCACCCAATTACATCAGCTCAGCCGCTCTCTCTTATTTTTATCCTGTGTGTGTGGTGTACGTCTCATTCATTAATTATGTGCGTAAGATGAGACGATCTGAGAGACTGTTCGTTGGTGGTCTTTTACCTCCTTGGCAAATCTCAGAGGAGGAGCGATGAACCGGTTCCCTTGGCTGATGATGGTAGGGTGCTTGCTACCACCGATGGCATACATCATCCAGTGGGTGTAGTCATTGTTGACGACGTGGAAGAACCCCCAGCGGCACCTGCTCCATAAATTTATGTATTAGATTCGACTCGCACACATTTAACCTCAACCTTACCAAAGGATTCGCAAGCAAATCCGAATTGGAGACTTAAGTGTCCCTCTTTTGCTTTAATTGGGTCCCCACCCACCTTGGCATCCTCTGCACAAGGCCTTTCCCGAAATGGTTGAAGGCAACGGTGGCCTGCATTATCGAGTCATTCTCGTTGGAATCGCTGGCACCGAACAGCAACACCTGAACGAAGGAACGGCAGGCCGGTGGTGATGATTAATTAATTAAACCACAATTAAGGATGACAACATATATAACAAGCGTGCGTACGTCGTTGTGGTGGGTGAAGTGGCAGTTGGAGATGGTGATGGCAGTGGATCCCTCGATGGCATCGATGAGGCCGTCAGCACAGTTCCTCATGGAGCAGTGATCGATCCAGACGTCGCTGGAGCCGTAGATGGAGATGCCATCACCATCGCTCTTGGTCCTGAAGCCGAAGTGGTGGAGGGAGTCCCTGATCATGCCGCCGTTGCTGGGTTTGATGTCATGGATGTGGAGGCCATGGATGATGACGTTGTTCACGAACTGGATGGTAATCTGGGCGCCGTAGGCGATGTGGACGTTGGCCCCGCGGGCGTCGATGGTCTTGTTGCTGTTGATCATGAGCTCCTCCGAGAGCCTGATGATCATGTCGCGAGCGAAGACGATCCAGAGGGGTCGGTCCTGGATGACGCCCACCGGAGCGTGCCGAACTTGGGGTTCACCAGGTCGTCGTCGGAAGGATCGGTCACCACGTAGAAGTCCCCGGCCTTGCCACCCGTGGCATGGCGACCGAAGCCCTTCCCACATGTCGCCAGCTTCTTCCGGTGTTTGATCCAGTTCTTCTGGCATCTCCAGCACCGGTCGATCGGGTTGGTGGCCACGCACTTCCCTTGAACTTGTTCACACCGACTGCTCTCAGGCTTCTCCGAGTGCCGTTGCGCGCCTGCGCCAGGGCCCTGCATACAAATATATATATGCATCCCCCATTCACGTTCGTTCGTTCATTCATGACTTATGACCACTTTATTGTAGCAGGACGGGAAGAAGAGCAAGATCGATATATTGAATTAATGCTACGGAACTGGGATGGATGGTAATTAAAACATGTTCATGGGTGGCAAACCAATCCAAATTACGGGAACATTACAGGGATCCAAGCATGCCGCGGAAGGGGGAAAAGGAAGAATATTTAAGAAAAGAGAGGCTTACAAGTGAACGGCCTTATTGAAGTGGTTGGTGACGGCCTCGGGATCGGGGTGGTAGGCGGCGCGGGATCGAGCGAGGGCCTCTTCCGCCTTCTTCTGCCAGTGGTCGTCAAGCTCCGGGATATCGGCGCCGGACAGGGCAGCAGAGGCCAGGAAGATGAGGGAGAAGAGGAAGAAGCGGGGTTTGGTACGGACGCCCTCCATTGTCAGCTGGCGAAGCTTATCGCTCTCTTCTAATTCCTTCTTCGATCTCTTGATCACGGAATATATTATACGTGTATATATATATATATATATTTATGTTATCTTTGAGGTGGTGGTATTGGAGGGGTTCGGTATGGTCTAGGAGACCACCAGACCCGACCAGACCAACCGACCGAATCCACGAAGACTAGGAAGACAGAATCATGGTCCGCTCGGCCTTTACTGGGGATTACAATGACGAGGCGTCGAGGACGTTTATATAACGGGGAGGGTGCCGCTCAAAATAGAAATAAGGTGCTGTACAAGGAAAAAAAAAAAAGAGGAAATAGAAATAAGGTGGGAGGGCGAGAGAACGACGGGCGGAAGGGAGAGCCAATGGTGGTGGTCACCCACCCTGCGTGATAGACGGCCGGCCATGAGCTTGTCTCGCTGTTGTTTCTTCCTTGTTTTTGGTTTCTAGTTATTTCTCGGCCATTCTTTTGGGGGAGAATCGGATCTCAAGGCTTCCAAGTCCGTCGGAGCTTTTGCAAATAATAGGCTGCGAACAAGCTGCATCATAGACACGTGACCCCTAATATCTGAAAATGGTTTAATTACTGACAACATATTAAAAGACATATTTTGTTAAGTGCAACAACAGCCAACAACGACGCTGCTGATCCTACCATCCACACCTCACCGGTATTAGGGTGCATGCCACTAATGCAGCTTCCATCAGATATGTAGACAATGTTATGATCAGTGCTTTTTAGGGGTATTGATTGATGAAAGAAATCACAGTTTCTTTTTCGATTATATATTGTTATGGATAGAAAAAAATTTCCTCGAATAAGGCCGACACATAGGAAAAATGGGCCCGATCCGATCTCGATGATGGCCAATCTAAACTGATATGGTATTTGATTCACGCTAACTAGAAAATTTTAGAATCTGCATGATAACTTATCATAAGCGGATAAGGAAGAAAATAATAAAATATCTCTCTAAATAACGTAGAAGATTATAAGTATATTACATCTGATAAGACAGGGCTAACCATCTGATTCTCATTTTTTCTTACGGTATCTAAGCCTCTGTCTATAAATAGAGGCCCACAAGTGACCCCCAAGATATGAAACACTTCTCTTCCTAAGCACTCACTCTTTCCAATATGTTAGCATTGGAGTTGCCGCCGTCTTGCCACCACCGACCAACGGTCGCCATCCAACTCCAGCCAACCCAACCCAAGATAGATTTCTGCCGCAACAAATTGGTGCTAGAGAAAAGTCCAGATCCATTTACGAGGAGTGAGTATTCAATGAAAAAAGTTCTATCGCACTGCTCCAACACTGAGCAGATCCGATCATTCACAGATCGGTCAAATACAAATCAAGATCGACCATCTGCAGATCGGTCGATGTTAGTCAGATCCGACTGCCTTCAAATCGGTCTGATGCCGATCAGATTCAGTAATCTTCAAATCGGCCATACACCAATTAGATCATATCATATTAGATCAGATCGGTTAATGCCCTCTAGGCTATCCTAGTCGGACTTAATACTGGAAGGCTCAAATAGGAGAGGATATTGCGACATCCAAATAAGGAAGGAGACTACGAGAATCCTTCACTTTTCGAATTATTTTTGCTTCCTTATCTATATTCAAAATTTAATTTAAGTACTTGGTAGGATTCAAATGAGGAAGAAAATTGTAATATTCAGATAAAAAAGGAGGATCCAAACGAAGAAGGAGATCGTAGCATCTAAACGAAGAAAAGATCATAGCCTCCAAACGAAGAAGGAGATCGCAATATCCAAGATAAAAAAGGAGAATTCAAATGAGAAAGGAGATCACAATATTCAGATAAAAAAGAGGATCCAAATGAGGAAGAAAATCGTAGCATCTAAATGAGGAAAGAGATTGGAGGATCCAAACAAAAAGAAGATCGCAGCATTCAAATAAGGAATAAAACTATAGAAATATCTTAATCATAATAGATTCATACATCCTCAT
>KE504928.1:391102-422121 GCA_000441515.1 Elaeis oleifera
AAAATTTTAATTCTCAATCATAGAGTCCCAGACAGATAAGACTCATAATCAGCCATCAGATCAGAAAGGAACCTCTAATGTGTGTGACCCCACAGGTTCGAACCTAAGCCGGTAGCACAGGAACTAATTCCTGTACTAATCAAAGTGACCATCTAGCAATGGTACCTGACTATCGGATAGGTCAAATAATCGCAATCGTAATATTCAGAACCTACGTGAATATGGTTACCGTATAATTCATCCCTTTTGACCCCTATGTTTAGGACGACTCAGGGTTAAACTGTCAACCCTGATGATATCATCCGAATCGTGCTCAACTCAATTAGTCCTGTGACTCCTCACTAAGACTACTCTGGTCAAGGTTTTGCTAAATTGAAACACGACTGTACACAGCTCCTAAACTGAAGTGGTCAATCCCATCTTGACACACGCACCAACAAATCAAGTACTTGACTACACCCAGCAGCCTTCCGTCACTGAATTAGAAGTTCAAGTAGTCCAGTGCCTAAGTGCAGTGAGTTGCTTGCAAGTCACCGTGACGGTCTCAGGTCGGAGGGACATTTATACCCATATCCCATCGGAGCAAATCTTGACAGCAGAGATAGCTCTGGAGTTGGTCACGTTCAGTGCAGATGTACCATTACATCTCACCTGTATGCCATACCAGCGTCTCCACACTCTTTGGTTATGAGGACAACCAACCCATATGGCACACAACGACCTATGCTCGATAAACGTTGTCGTCTTTGGTAACAACGTATCATTTGATCGCGAACATGTTTAAGGACTAAGCGACAAATCCTCCTTTGTCGAGTCTAAATAGTCCTAAGGACTTCACCACAACACAGGAGTTCATTAGAAGATGAAACATTTATGATGAAAAATACCAAATAATTTTATTATTTATAATTCATGTACTAATATAAAAGGGGCACAACCGTCAACAGGCTGACGATTGGCTTTGGGACACTATTCCCAATAGAAAGGACATTCCACATATTAAAATCCAAATAAAAAAAATCGCAAGGTCGATCTCCCAAAGGCCAATCTCCTAAAGGCCAAGCTTCCAAGCCAATCTCCTAAAGGTCGATCTCTCGAAGGCCGAGCTCTTGAAAGCCAAGCTCCTTGAGGCCACCTCCATAAACCGACCTCTTGAAGGCTAATCTCCTATAGGCCATGCTCCCAAGCCAACCTCTCAAAGGCCAATCTCCTAAAAAATGATCTTCCGAAGCCGATCTCCCAAAGGCCGAGCTGCTGAAAGTCGAACTCCTCAAGGCCGCCTCCATAAGCTGACCTCCTAAAGGCTGATCTCCAGTAGGCCAAGCTCCCAAGCCAACCTCTCAAAGGTCGATCTTCTAAAGGCTGATCTTTTGAAGCCGATCTCCGAGCTCCTAGAGGCCCCTCCATAAGTCAATCGACCTCCCGAAGGCCGATCTTCCAAAGCCGATCTCCCAAAGTTCAAGCTCCTGAAAGCCAAGCTCTTTGAGGCTGCCTCCATAAGCCGATCTCCTGAAGATCGGGCTTCCAAAATTGAGCTCCCGAAAGTCGACCTTTGAAAGCCAACCCCCAAAATAAGCTCTAAAAGCCAAGCACCTCGAGGCTATCTCGATAAGCCGATCTCCCGAATGCTGGGCTCTTGAAGTTGACCTCCCGAAAGTCAACCTCTAAATGCTGACACCCCAAAACAAGCTCCTGAAGGCTGATCTCCTGAAGCTAACCCGATGAAGCTAACCTAAGGAGACCTACCCGACTTAGCCGAACTAAGGAGGCCGACCTGACAAGCTGATCGAGGGAGTACAAGGTTTTTTGCAGGGCCTGAATGTAATGTTGGATTGGGCAGAAGATCTCGGACGACCATGAGTGATGAATGCCACTTGTCCCAAGATAAGTAGAGCAGAAACTCCTGATCATCCAAGAAGCGAGGGCTAACCACGAAGGACCCTCGGAGCCTATAAATACAAGTTGTCAGGGCCGAAGACCTCGGTGACTAAAGAACGAGGGCTAATCTATAGAACTCTCGAAGGTTTCTCGTTTTATAGTGAGCAAAGCCGATGAAGACCTGGACGACTAAAAAGTGAGCTGGACAACCTATAGGACCCTCGAAGGTTCTTCATTTTTCAGCGAGCGGAGCCAATAAAGATCTTAGTCGCATAAGAAGCAAAGGCTAATCTATAGGACCCTCAAAGGTTCCTCATTTTTTCAATGAGTAAAGCCAATGAAAGCCTCAGTAGTCAAGAAACGAGGGCTAACTTATAAGGACCTTTGAAGGCTTCTTATTCTTCAACGAGCATAGTCGATGAAAAATGTCAGCTGATCGAGAAGCAAAGCTAACCTAAAGGACTTTTGGAGGGCTAACTTATAAGGACCCTCACATGAGAAATAAAGTTAATCTAAAAGAACCTTCGAAAGACTAACCCATAAGGACCCTCACACAAGAAGCAAGGGCTAACCACGAAGGACCCTCAGAGCCTACAAGACATCTGAATCGAAGACCTCGGGCAACCAAGCAAGATTAGCATTGGCTACTACTTGAAGTTGACGTACTCCCTTTGTCCGACCTAATTCTAGTTCGGACTTGAAAGTTGAGGGGCTTATATTATGGATAGAAATTTTTTTTTTCATATAAAGCCGACGCACAAGGAAGGTAGGTCTGATCCTATCTCGATGATGGTCGATCCAAACTGATATGATTTTTGATTCACGCCAACTAGAAAAATCTTAGAATTTGCATGACAACCTATCGTAAGTGGATAAAAAGAAATAACAAATATCTCTTTATATAAGGTAGATGATTATAAGCATATCACGTCCGATAAAGTAGGGCTAACCATCTAATTCTTCTTCCTCTGCACGGCACCTCAACCTCTATCTATAAAAAGAGGTCCATAGGGGACCCTTAAGATATGAAATACTTCTCTCCCTAAGCGCTCACTCCTTGTTATTTATTCTAAAGATCTAATTTGAGTCTCGGAGGGTTCCCACTGAGGCCAACTTCGGTCAGTAACTTATTTTATAGGTCTGCCACCGTCGTCTTGCCATCGTCGACCAATGGTTGCTATCCAATTCCAACAAATCCGATCCAAGATGGATTTTTGCCGCAATATATATTATTTCATTATAGAAGTTAACAATATCGCTGAATATGATAGATATTTATGGTCTGTTTGTTTCACACTCTGAACCCATTGATGGTGTGATAGTTTGGTTATCATAACCAAACATCCGAACATAGTTTAGTTTAGGAGCCTTAATCACTTGATTCTCCTTTCTTCTCATGGCACCTCAGTCTCTGCTTATAATAAAGGTCCACAGGGGACCCCAAGGTATGAAACACTTCTCTTCCTAAACGTTCACTCCTTGTCATCTGTTCCAAAGATCTAATTTGAGGGTCGAAAGGTTCCCACCGGAGCTAACTCCGGTCAAAGACTTATCTTGTAGGTTTTGCCGCCATTGTACTACCATCGTCGATTAATGGTCGTCGTTCAGCTCCATCCAATCCGATCCAAGATGAATTTCTACTGCAATATATATTATTTCATTATAAAAGTTAACAATATCGTTGAATATGATAGGTATCTATGGTCTGTTTGTTTCACACTCCAAACCTATTGATATTGTGATAGTTTGGTTATCATAACCAAACATCCGAACTCAGTTTGGTTTGGGAGCCTACTTCAACATTTTATTGGTGGTAAGCGGCGCCAAGTTCTTGCATGACCCAATTATAGGGATAACTAGCATGTAACCTGTACATCATGCATAGATATCCAAATTGGTCCAACTGGATTTGTATTAAAAATATCCTAAAATTAATTTTAAATAAAATATACAATATAAAAATCAAAAATTATCTATTTTATAGAGAATTTGCAAATGTAAAAATACACACACATACATATTGATTTTTTTTACACATATTAAACAACAAAAAATTAGAAACATTATGAAGAAAAATCTGAAATATTTTACATTTTATCAGTGGATATTTATAAAAAATAATAATAAATATTTGAAAAACGTCATTTGGACATTTAAAAAATATTTTAAATAGTAAAATGAAATGTTAATGACTTAATGTGGAGCAAGAATGAAAGCTGTCTCATCGATTGGGTGGTTGACCGGTTCCAGGATAGCTTTCAAATTTACCTCTGGCAGCTTGGTTCCCATCTTAAAAGAAAGGGAAATAAAACCTACCCACCATAGATGATGAAATGCTTCAGATACCGGTAGAAAGTGAGATTGCGAAGAAAAAGGAAAGAAGAGGACCTGGCCTCAGCTTACTCAAGATAGAAGACGGTATTCTTGGTTACCTCGGAAGATCACTGACAATGGGATTTGAATTCTTGCAACAGAGATTCTAGAGCTTCTTCATCGGGTCGACTTGTGCATCTCGTAGGCTATACAGAAAACTGGGCCATGGTAGGGCTTGACTTGCACATCTTGTGGACTATACTGAAAACTTGGGTATGGCTGGCTATGGTAAAGCTTAGTGTCATGCAACTGAATAGGTAGAAAAGTCCTCGACACAGCTTGTCCATACGAGTAAGGAGATGGAGATCACAGCAGGAACATCCTCGACAGTAGTTGATAACCAGATGGAGGCAAATAGAGGTTAGTGGAAACACACCTTCCAAAGGGGCTCGCAGTGGCACACATGTTGTTCGTGATTCACCTCATCCTCAAGGTTTGGTGATTGTATAGACGAAGGGGATTGGGGACCCCATTGTACCCCCAAGCGCTGAGGTAATGAGGCTAAATCATCTACCTGGCATGCTCCTCCAACGAAGATCTAGCCCGTGGACCAAGGCCGGCCCCTCCAAAGCCATGTGCGATCCGGTTGCTGCAAGGCTCGAGATTTGGAGTAGAGAAAATCGATTTGGGTGAGATTGAGTTGGAATAATCCTTGCGATCTGACGAGAACTCCTTGAATCTGCAAAATCAATCAAGAAACTGGATGGAGATCCTTCGATTCATGACCCTCCGATGCTTAAGTCAGTTTGAGCCTTGAGAACAAAAGTGGAAAAGAGTGGAAGAGTAAGAGAAATTGAGTGGAACTAGAGGAGAACTTGAGTAGGAGCCTGGAATCTGGCTAGATTTCCTACTGGCAGAGTTTTTTCTTAATTTCAGAGAGTTGGACTTACCCATAGAGGATCCCATACCCTTTATTTATAGAGAGGTTGAAGAGGCCGTTCTAGAGTTTGTTAAGCCATTAGAGAAATTTGTTGGGCAGTTAGAGAGCCATATGTAAATGAGCTAGTGTACAGCTATGCATATGAGCTGAAAGTGAGATCGTGACCAGCTGAAACCTGGTTGAGAGAACCATCGTGGACGTTTGCAGAATAGTTAAGTCTAACACAATAACAGTTCGCCTCGGTAGAAGACCGGAGTGAAATAGAGATGCCGTAACATTCATCGTAGAGAAGATCAGGATTTAGGTCGGTATATACCCGACCTGATCATTTCTGTCAATAGAAGATGTCCAGAGTATAGAAATATCTTTATTAAGCTCGATATTTTACCGAGCTGAATCAGTTTATGAGCTGGATCATTATGCTAGGATCTGGCACGTTAAGATTGATATCCTTTTGATCTCGTGTGACGATGCCACGTGTCTCGAGATTGATTTAATGCACTAACACTTTGCCCTTCACTTCCTATATCCGAGTTGATAATTTTTTTATCAGACTAGGAACTAAGAGTATCTTTCTAAAGATTTTCAGCGATTAGGAGATCTTATCTCCATATTTGATTTTTAAATAAATTTTTTATCGATGAGAAGATCTTATTTTCGTACTTGAATTTTTTATTCGACTTTCATCAGTTAGGAGATCTTATCTCCACACTCGATTTTCAGATCAATTTTTTATCAATGAGGAGATCTTATCTCCGTGTTTGAATTTTCGATTTAGCTTTCGTCAGTTAGAAGATCTTATCTCCGCACTCGACTTTCAGATCGATTTTTATCGATGAGAAGATCTTATCTCCATACTTGAATTTTGGATCTGACTTTCGTTGGTCAAGAGATCTTATCTCCGTACTCGACTTTCAAATTGATTTTTTACCGATGAAGAGATCTTATCTCTATGCCTAAATTTTTGGTCTAGCTTTCATTGGTTAGAAGATCTTATCTCCGCACTCGACTTTCAGATCAATTTTTATAGATGAGGAGATCTTATCTCCACATTTTACCTCGAGATTTTTGGACTGATATCGTCGTCGTCTGAAATAAATGTGTCGCACCTTGAGAACATAAAATTAATAGTTTGGTTGAAACGAAGGGCCTGATCTTTCAAGAAATGATCCATCAGATCTTCATTCATTATTGCCTGGACAGGCTATTTAAAATTATCAAATAAGAGTGCAACACATGGCGTCAAATAAGAGTGCGACACCTGACGACGCCCGATTAGCTTATCAGCTTGGGCATGGATCATTCTGATGTGGTAAAATCTGAGGAGAGGTGCGCCTAACCACCGTCTAATCAAGCATTGGATTGGTGCCAAGTGTCACAAATCGACAAGGAGACCAGTTCATCCTCACCGTCGATTCACTTATAAAAAGTTGCTGCCTCCTAATCACTGTTATTTTTCTGTTACCATACGGAGGTACTGCCGAAATACTTTTAGAGGTTTCCTAACATCGGACAGTCATCGGAGAGAGAAAGGAGCCTCGTCAGAGTGAGAGACGAGAAAGCCATTTCATCTCTCGGGAGGAAATTTCACCTGTCCTTTTTAACTATTAGTCCTCCCTCCTTGATCTCTTTCCACCATAGGATAGACCTTTTTCTTTCTTTCGAATCCCCTTGCTTTTCCTCCGTATTTTTCTTTCGAGAAACATGTCGGATAGAAGCAGGAAGGGGAAGGAGACCGTAGATGAACCACAAGTTAAGTCGACCCAGCCTCTTCTGGCCATAGAAGTAGAAAATCTACCCTAGGAGAACCTCGATACCAATCTGTTAGGTAAGAAAAGTTCGGATCATAGCGCAAAATCTCCTGTGCATGGTCTTACGGACTATCTCGATCCAAAAACAGAGGATTCTGCTCTGATCGAGGAGAACTTTATAGCCCTCAGAGACAAGTATGATATTTCGATGAGTAAGAAATGATAGTATCAGATCGGAAAGGTCGAGTCTCTGAACCGCTTGAGGACTGCATAGCCTTCTATGATGAATCCCTCTGATCCGGCCTGCGATTCCCTTTGCATCTCTTTTTCTGTAATATTTTCTCTTTCTATAGAGTCCATCCCACTCAAATAATTCCAAATATCATTAGAATGATACTAGTGTTCATCATCATATACAACTTCCTCCGCATAGACCTTAGGATTTTTTTATTTAGATCTTTGATCCTGTTGAAAAGGCATCCAAGTGAGAAGGGCTGGTGGTACTTCTCACCTTGAAAGAATTGTAAATTCAGATCTGGCCTTCCCTCCTCATTCCACGGCTCGAAAGGCCGTTTCTTCTTTGTTCGAGCTCCTATTCCATGGGGGTTTAGAACTTTCTGGGGGCGTTCGGATACAAACACAATTTCCATGATAAATTCTCCTCGAGGAGAGTATAGACTGATACCGATATCATACAACGCCTAATCGTTTATTAAGGAGGAAATCTGTTGCTGCAGGGCTCGAGATTTAAAGTAGAGAAGATCGACTTAGGTGAGATTGGATTGGAGTAATCCTTGCAATCTGACAAAAACTCCTTGAATCTACAAAATCAGTCAAAAAATCGGGTGGGGATCCTCCGGTTCTTGACCCTTCGATGCTTAAGTCAGTTTAAGCTTTGAGAACAGAGGTCAAAAAGAGTCGAAGAGTAAAGAAATTGAGTGGAACTAGAGGAGAACTGAGTAGGAGCCTTGGCCAGATTTCCCACTGACAGAGTTTCCTCTTAGTTTTAGAAAGTTAGACTTATCCATGGAGGATCCCAGACCCTCTATTTATATAGGGGTTGAAGAGGCCATTTTATAGTTTGTTTCGCAGTTAGAGGAGTCTATTAGGCAATTAGAGAGTCACATGTTGACATACAGCTATGCATATGAGCTAGAAGTGAGATCGTGGCCAGCTGGAGCCTGGTTCAAAGAATCATCATGGGCGTTTGTAGAATAGTTAAGTCTGATACAATAACAGTTTACCTCGATAGAAGATCGGAGTGAAATAGAGATACCGTAACATTCATCATAGAGAAGATCCGGATTCAGGTCGGTATATACCTGACCTGATCATTTCTGTCAATAGAGGATGTCCAGGGTATAGAAATGTCTTTTATTAAGCTCGATATTTTATCGAGCTAAATCTGCTTATGAGTTGGATCATTATGCTGGGATCTGACGTGTTAAGATTGATGTCCCTTTGATCTCATATGACGATGCCATGTGTCTCGAGATTGGTTTAATGCACTAACAGATCCTACACCAAAGTCTTCATGTGCTGACTCGTCTAAAAGAGTTCAAAGATTGTGTGGTTTCGGTCTACTTCCACAGCATGATCAGAGATTGGATCCTCATTTTTTATTCTATTAGTTATTTTCAACCAAAATAGCAGATAGAAATACGTAAGTTAATTATTGGGATTCGAGTACTCTAAAAGAATACATAGATAAAATAAAACCTACGCTAAAAATAATACCAGAAGTCCAAAAAAATCACATCAATCGTAAAAACACCATAATCTTTTCGTGATTCGACCGAAGTCTACGTCACAAAAGGATCAAAGTAAGAAGAAGTTTCCACCATAATAATAATTTAGAGTATAAAAAAATTTTCGGAGACCACGTCGAAACACCGCTTCTGATCAAAGAAAGAAGAAATCTAAAGATTAAACAAATCTCTAAAAAAATCCTTCTCGATGGAATAACTCTAATCCAAAATTGAGCGAAATCTAATCGACGTTCTATAATCTTCTTTTTTTGAATGAAGCACCCTCTCCAACCTCTCTTCTCTTTCCTTCTCTCCTTTTGGCAGCTCATGATTTCCTCACAGTCCCTTTTTTTTCTACATTCTATTCTATTCACCACATCCACGACTCCCTTTGCAAAAGGTAGGAGTCCTTTACGGAGTCGTTTCTCGCACGTCAAAGATTTCGCACACCATTAGTTTTCCACACACCAGAAGGGCTTCCACGTTCACGCTGGTTCCACACTCGGTTCCTTTTTTCCATGTTGTTTTGGTGAAGCGGTGGGTCCTATTAAAGAGGGATCATACCAACAAATCTCTCCCTCTCGACTCATATGGGAGGTTCAATCAAGCCTGCAGTGCTCTTGTACTTTATCAGTTTCGTCCCTAAAACTAGCTTCATCAACATATCAGAACTATTTTCTTCAGTGTCAATTTTTTAAGCTTGAACTGCTTCATCTCCAGTGCATCCCAAATCCAATGATATCTGGCGTTGATATATTTCGTCTTAAAATGAAATACCAGATTCTTATTGAGATGGATGGCACTCTAGCTATCACTGTAGATGACGTACATCTTTTGTTCTCTACCAAGCTCCTCCAATAAGTTCTTTAGCCACAGCACTTCTTTGCCGACCTTTGTTATGATGATGTATTCTACCTCCGTTGATGACAGTGCGACATATTTTTATAACTTTGATTGCCACGACACCACTCCCCCAAACAATATCATCAGATAATCTAACGTAGATTTTTGTGTGTCCATATCTCCTGCCATGTCTGCATCTATGTAAGCCTATAGCACAAGATCTCCACTACCATAGTATAGACATGTCCTGGATGTCCCTTTAAGATACCTCATTATCCACTTCACTACTTCACTGTGCTTCTTCCTGGAGTTTGAAGAAATCAACTGACCATATCAATTGCATGAGCAATATCGGGCCTGGTGCACACCATAGCATACATAACTCCCACAACAAAGCATAAAAATCTTACTCATCTCCACTTGGTCCTTCTCGCTCTTTGGACTTTGCTCTTTAGTCAACTTAAAGTATCCTGCAAGCGGACTCACCACCGACTTCGCTCCACTCATATTGAATCGATCCAGCACCTACTCAACATAGGCCTTTTGTGACAACCATAGCTTCCTAGATCTCTTATCTCGGGCGATTCTCATCCCCAAGAGCATTTTGGCCTGCCCCAAGTCTTTCATCACGAACATCTGACCCAACTTCACTTTTAACTCGTTAATTTTGGCAATGTCATTTTCCACAATTAGCATGTTATCAACATATAACAAAAGTATGATAAAATTATCGTCAGAAAATTTTTTCATGAACATGCAATGGTCAAAACTTGATCTTTCATACCTATTCTTCATCATGAAGAAATCGAACTTCTGTACCACTATCGCGGTGCCCGCTTCAGCCTGTAAAACTTTTTTTTAAGCGGCATACCAGGTTCTCCTTGCCTTTAATTTTGAATCTTTTTGATCGCTCCATATATATCTCCTCCTCCAAGTCACTATGAAAGAATGCCGTCCTCACATCAAGTTGTTTCACCTCAAGATCTAAATTGGTAGCGAGATCGAGGACAACTCGAATAGACGTGAGCTTAACGATAGGTAGAAAATCTCTTCAAAATCAATGCCTTTTCTCTGACCAAAATCTTTTACAACTAACCTCGCCTTGTATCTTGGTTGTGAATTGATCTTCTATGGCTTCAACCTGAACACCCATTTATTTTCGAGTGCTTGTTTCCCTTAGGCATCTTTACCAGCTCATGTATTATTTCCTACAAAGAATTCATCTCCTCCTTCATTATCTTCATCCACTCCTCACTATGCTGGTGCTCCATGGCTTCGAAGTAGGACTCAAGCTCTTCCGCATCTGTCAATAGCACATAATCTTGGATGACCTCCACTCTTTTATGGATCTTCGGACCTCCTGTGCAGATAGTTCAGCACACGGCTCAGTTTGAACACCATCCGTACTCTCCTCAACCTCGTGACTGTCATGTGTACTGTCATCTGCAGTTGCTCCTCCATCATCAAGACTTCTTGAGGAAGTATATGGGCACAAGTCTACACGAATGCTTGGGGTCAATTTTGGCTTATTAGGCTTCTCAAAGTTATTGATCGTCTGGTTCTCCAAGAAAACAACATCGCGACTGCACGATCTTCTACTTCATAGGATCCCACAATTGATAGTCGAACTTTTCATCTTTACCGTAGCTCAAGAATATGCACTGCTTCGTTTTGGCATCTAGTTTAAATCTGTCATCTTTTGGAATATGTACGAACATCTTGCATCCAAAAACTTTCAAATAATCATAAGAAACATCTTTCCTAACCATACTCTCTGCAGTATATCATCCTTAAGAGCATAGAAAGGAGAAAGATCAATAACATGGATCGCAATCATCAATGCCTCTCCCTAAAATACCTTTGGTAGTTTAGTGTGAGAGAGCATACGCCTGATCCTCTCGTAGATCATCCTGTTCATCCTCTCAGCAATCCCATTCTGTTGCAGTGTCTTAAACACTGTCTTCTCCAATTTGATGCCATTCTGTTAACAGTATTTCTCAAAAGATCTCTGTATTCACCTCCGTTATCCATCCGTATGCACTTCAGCTTTCGCCCAGACTCCCTTTCAGCAGAGATGTGAAATTGCTTGAATATATCAAGCACCTGATCTTTCATTTTCAAAGCAGATACCCAAATTTTTTGAGAGTGATCATCAATAAAAGTCACAAAGTAAGAGCATCCACCAAGAGTTTATCATTCATAGAACAAGCATCACCGTGAACAAGATCTAATGCATCAGTTCTTCTTTTAGAAGAAAGATTTTAAAAAGAAACTCGAGCTTGCTTACCCATCAGGCAGCTTTCGCATGTTTTCAATTCAGAAACATCAGTAGGGAGAGCATTCTTCTTGACCAAAATTGACATTTTCTTTTAGCTCATATGTCCTATTTATCGAGCTTGGCTTGCATGAAGTAAAGAGAACCTTGCTTGATGCCTCTGACTGCTACTGGCGATTTCTTAGTCAGCTTCCACTTGCCATCTCCAAACACATTATAGTAGCCCTCCTCGTTTAATACTCCTGTCGACAATAGGTTCAGACGAATATCTGATACATATCGAACATTTTTCAATACCAACCTGTACACCAAGCTCGTGATCAGCATAATATCTCCGATGTCAATGATTTTTATTTCCATCATTCTCTATCTTTAATGTCCGAAAATCATTAGAACAATAAGACGAGAATAATTTCCACCTCGCTGTAATATGATACAAAGCGACTAAATCAATCACCTAGGTAGAATTTTGGCTAGTAGTACCTGCAAGACCATCATCTGTTAAGCTACAGATAATGATCACCTCTCTACCTGAAGCTACTGCTGTTGTCTCATTATCTGAGCTGGAATCATCGTCTGATTTGTTCTTTGACTTCTTCTTTTCAATAATCAATAATCTTTCTTAAAGTGATCCCGTTTGCCATAGTTGTAACATCTGCCACTTCGGAATTTAGATTTCTTCCATGATTTAGCACAGCCATTAGAATTAGATTGAGAGTTCCTATGCTTGTTTCTCCTTTTCTTTCCATGATGAGGACCTCATTGTGGCTAGGGATAGCAATGGATAAGATTTGGGTTGGATATTATACTATCCATCTCCAAATCCGAACTTAATATTCTATACCCAAATTCTATCCGATACCCAATCGGATAAGAAAGAGATATCCATCCCCATATCCAATGGGTTCGGAGATACCCACGGATAACCTATTTTTCCATATCCAACTCATACCAGCCTCATGCCTATCCCATACCAAAAAAAATAACAACTAAAATAATTTATGCATATTATCAATCAAAATAAAATTATCAATTCAATATAGAATATAATTATAAATCCAGATTTATAGAAATCAAACATAGAAATAGAATTACAATTCAACATAGAACATATAAATAACTAAAATAATTTTGTGCATATTATCAACCAAAACAGAATTACCAAAACAGAATTATAAACATATATATTCGGGTATGGATTCGGGTATTATCCATATCCATAGGTTTGGATCGGATTCAGATTCAGATTCGGATAAAAAGCAGCACTATCCATACCCTACCCATATCCGTGCTACAGTTTTGGGTTTACCCAAATCCGAATCTAAACCCGATCAAACCCTATTTTTTGAGTTTGATCAGATTTGGATAGGGTGCATACCCATCGGGTCGGATCGATTTTGCCATCTCTAATTGTGGCTCAAGACTTCTTGCTCCTTCCTCCTGACCTCCTCATTAAGCATACAGTCTTTCACCGTCATCAAAGTTATCGAACCCTCTGGTGAAGAATTGCTTAGAGACACTATCAGAGTCTCCCAACTGTCGGACAAAGAACTCAGCAACAGCAAGGTCCGAAGCTCTTCATCTAACGCCATCTCCATCATGACAAGCTAGTTTATCATATTCTGAAAGTTGCTTAGATGCTCTGCCACGGAAATCCCCTTATATTTCATGTTCACTAGTTTGCGAATTAAGAATGCCTTATTCTGAACCGTCTTTCTCTCAAACAGACTTTTCAGTTTCAACCAGAGGCTATGGGCATTAACTTCCATTGAAACATGATAGAAGATTAAGACTGACAAAATATGATCCGACCCGCCAACCCGACCCGTATTCGATCTGCCATAAACAGGTTTGGTTTAGGCTAAACTGGTTCGGATCATAAACAGGTCGATCCGTTTCACCCGTTTAATAAGTGGATCGGATATGGATTTTAGATATCTGACCTATTTAACCCGTTTAATATTTAAGTTGTGTTGAATCAGATAATCCATTTAACTAGTTTAACCTATTTTTGACCCATTTAACCCGACCGTTTAACCCCTTTAAGACCCGTTTAACCTATTTAAAACCTGTACCCATTTAACTTGATCCGTTTAACCTAATTTGACCTATTTAATAAACGGATTAAACGGATCGGATTATCTATTTAATAAATATGTCGGATTTAGATTTGAATTTTTGATCCGTTTAATAAACAGGTTGGATTTGGGTTGACCATTTTCTGAACTGACCCGTTTATGACCCGATCCGTTTATGACCAACCCGATCCGTTTGCCACCCCTATAGAAGATGCTATCATCAATCCAGTACCGGATGAGCCCAACGATTTTACAATTTAATTTCTCCCATTCTCTATCTGATATCTCATCGGACTGTGCAATAACTCTCTCGATTGGATTATGAAGATCTTTACAGTAAAGAAAGTCTTCAATATGAGACTTTCAAATCGAATAATTTATTAACATCAACTTAATCATAATCTCCGAAGAAGATTGATCCTCTGTCTATTAACATCTCAACTTCTTCTTCAGTGCTCTAGATTCGATAGAACCTACTTTTAATACCACTTGTTGGGATTCGAATACTCTAAAAGAATAAATAGATAGAACAAAACCTAAACTAACAATAACATCAGAAACTGAACACCACAATTTTTTCGTGATTCGACTGAAATCTACATCCATCATAATAATAATTTAGAGTATAAAAGAACTTCCCAATACTACATGGAAAACACCAGTTCTAATACAAAAAAAAAAAAATTAAGATTTAACAAATCTCTAAAAAAATCTTCTTCAATGAAATAATTCTAATCCAAAATTGAACGAATTCCTCCGATCAATATTCTCCAATCTTCTTTTCTTGAACGAAAAATTCTTTCCAACTCTTTCTTCTTTCTCCCCTTCTCTCCTTTTGGTAGCTCACGATCTCTACTTTTTTTTTTTTTTGTTACCCCACATTCTGTTCTATTCACCACAACCATGGCACCCATTTTCCGCGCACCAGGACTTCCGCGTTCACACTGGTTCCGCGCTCGGTTCCCTTTTTTCCATGTTGTTCTGGTTAATCCCATCGAGGAGGAACCACACCAACATTAATAATGCCACTGTAATGTAACAGATGCTTGAGTAAAATAAGGTTTCCAGCTTCCTTTCAGTAATGTCTGTTGAGGTCAAAACATTTTCATGGCAAACCATGCGTGCGCATATATATTAGAGAGATAGAGAGAGAGATCTAGGGCTCTTTAACGATACATAATGCAATTTATGTTAAAATTATTCATGTACATACTAACATTGATTAGTTCAAGTTCGAGACTTAACCAAACATTGCCTCAGCGCAGCAGCTAGTCGGGCCATGTTAGACGAACGATCTTTTACTCAGACTCGTCACCCGAATCTACGTTTATTGTAGGGCCACCACTCTTGTAGCCAGCCATGGCCTCCTTGTAACGCTTAGAATCCGCCCGTGCCATTGCTTCGAAAGGCTCCTTCTCCTCAGCTACACAAAGGATAAATAATAACATAAGTTATCGACAACAGCTCCTTGCATTCAAATCTACTTCATTATAAACAGTCAACCCTGATGAGGAACCATGTTAGGAAGCAGACTTCAACACATGCACTACGTGACAATATGGGGTTGGAAACACGATAGGTCAGGAGCCGGAGTTTGCCAGTCGAATGATGTTTGATGACCAACATAATACACGGGGTGGGCATGTCAATGCATATACACGTTGTTGCTCAGCAGGATGCCAGGATTAGTGATGTAAAAGTATGCAAGAGAGTCACCATATCCTATAAACTACAGGATACAAAAATCCTGCCATCCCTGAACTCACAGAATACCACTAATGGCAGATGTTCTGCAGCATCCCATGTACGAATGGGGTTTAAGACACCTTGCTGGAGAAACAATGTTGAGGACCTAATACACCTAATTTCCGGTAGGTATTTATGACACATGCTTTCTTTGTAAATAACCCCCCACATCAAAAGAAACTTCCCCGGAAACAGCAAAGACCAAAAACATAATTGGTTTCTATGTGCTAGTACATGCAACATGCATTACTGATGACTCGACGCACAAAGTGCATGTGAACGAGAAGCATGGGTTGTAGGTGCCCGATAACATACCCTGCTCTCATAGAAATGTTTGGCAGCATGTTCACAAGAAGCATTTCTTCACAGTTAACATTTTCACTGTATTTTCCAGAAATGGTTGGACACCGATTAAAAGGATCAGCTGTTCCCAATTAAAGAAAACATACCTGACATCTTTTCCACCTCTCTCCAAGAGCCCTCCCAACATCGGTAAATAACATCCCAGGATTGCTTTTCTTAATATTCTACACAAAACAAATTACCTTCTCATAACATTTCCAAAAATGATAAAAAACACTTTACTGAAATGGAAAATAGGAAATGGGCATTGCATTATACTCAAGAATACTGTCAAGGAATCCAACACAAATATCATGATTACAGGTCATGCTGAGTTATCAATGTTGTTTGACCTATCATTTTCTTCTTTCCAGGTCAAGGAATACAATAATCCTGACAAAGCTCCTTATACATCGAAATTAACATATACCCTGTGAGGTTCAGGTTTCCAATTTTTAAAGATGTTTGAGTAAGTTTAGGTTTGGATGGATGGAAGTAAATGAAATTGCAAATATTTTTAGTCAAGCAAGACAAGTATTAACCCAATCCAGTCACGTTCAGCATCAGCCAGTTCATACGAAGATAAAACCAACCTGTGTCTTGAATGGCTGTTTCGAAATACTAATGATTCATAAGAAAGTGATACCAAATGCAATTTGAAGGGAAATATTCCAAAGTCCATATTACTTGCATACCAACAAAACAGAGAAATTCATCAACATTTTTCCCAATATGACAAATCTCAGACAAGTGTAGGATCAAAATTCAAGAATTTATTGCATGTATGAGGGGAAAGACCCATTTTGATGAGAATCCAGGAGTAGGAATATTGGTACTCATAAGCTGTACAGCTCATTATTCAATGAAAGGTTGCACCTCCAAGAGATGTTGGTGAGGAGGCAGTATAGAAGACTTCATGATCATTTTGAACAATATGAAACATATCAGACAAGTGCAGCATTAGAAATCAGGTATTCATTTTATTAAAGAGGGGGAAAAAGCAACAAGCATTTTGATGAAAATGGCAAGCATAAGAATCAAGGTAATAGGGTGGCCGCCTTGTTGGAAGATCACGGCACTAGAAGAGAAATTCATAAGCTAGTTTAATCACACAAAAACTTCATAATCAGAATAACAGGATGGAGAAAGTATTAGTGCATGAAAGGTTTGAACTCCAGAGGACAAATTCTGTGAGGCTCTAGTGGAATTCGCCAAAAAAAAAACAAACAAACAAAACAAAAAAACAAAAACAACCTCATACAAAAAGCCGAGATACATTCATCGGCATTTGGCAAGTAAACTTGATTCATGGAGCACCACCAAGGACTATCTCTTAAAAAGTAAATTTCAACAACAAAGTGAATCAGTGATGTTGATGTGCACCCCAGGCCAAATCATTACCAATACTGTTCTATGAATTGCGAAAGGTAGAATATCTTAATCATATTAGGCTATACATGGCATATTCATTTTAGCCGACCAACAAATGAAGCAGAGTACAGAACAAGGTTAATTGCACACTATACATGGATGTATATTAAAGATAATTTGTGCACCAACAGTGAAAAGAACAACTATGTTTCTACAGGACACGCAACTTACCTCTCTTTCAGCATTTGAAAAAACATGAACCCTGACATTGCCCTTTTTGGTGCATTAGGATCCTTTTCTTCTTCTGTCTCCTCTTCTTTGAGCCTTCTTCATCCCCATCCTTAGATTTCCTCTTAGTAGATGAGGCCTTAGTACCAACAGCTTCCTTTTCAAATCCTTTGCAGCAGATTTCTGGATTGGCAAATTCAAGTAATTTCAGTTTTATCAGCATATATCATCCGTCACAAATCAAATTTGAACAAGAAGACCAGCCTATGAAAAGAGAACAATAACAAAGTAATGCTTTTCTTTATACTACCTCTTTATCACCTCCACTTTCACTAGCATCAGACTCATCTTCTTCAGAATCATCAGTAGGAGACCCACCATCATCCTTTCAACAACAAAATCCTCATCCTGCATTAAAGGGAAAAAGATCAGCAGTGCCATGATTCATCTGTAACAAAACCAAACTGGTGACATAAGTGACGCTAGAGGGCACCTCTTCATCACTTTCCTCGCCACCAGCCTCATTCTTTATTCGCTCTAGATGTGGATCAACGGCATCATCATCAGAATTCTGAAGAACAGCTGCAACACCATTCGCGCCTTGCACATCTCCAAGGTTCATAATCTTCAAACCCTTTCCACTTCATAAATCCAAAGTAAGAGTTAGACACCAGACAGTATCCGGGAAATGGTAGTGAAAAATGAAGGCATCTTACCTAATGAAGTCAAAAAGGCTATGATATTCACTCCTCTGGATATTTCTAAACAGGTGTTCTTGATCATTTTTTAGCTTTACGAGGAGGTCAAAATAGTGAGATGACACACTTGAGCCTCCAGCACCATGCCTTTCAAATTCAACGTACTCGATCTGCACCAGGTGTAGTTAAAGGTACAGCCATGCACCAAAATGAGCCAAAATATCACAGACTAGTAATGTTGTTGCTCAAAATTATATGTTCCACAACTCATTACCTCATCATGAAGAATCAGCGTCGGAGGTTTTGGTAGAAGAAAAATCCCTTCTCAAGAGGATATAACAATCCATCTTCAGCTTTCAATGATGATTTGACTGCATATCCACCTTGACAACTACGAAATGAACCTACTCTTGTCACCTTGGCACCAGATAAACCACGCAAAACCTTAGTGAAGACTTCACTAACTAAACCCTGCAGATGTAAAAACAATTTTAATTATAGCAATCCAAAAAACCACAAACCCGACATGAAAATATAAAAACAAATGCCCTCAAAACTCTGAGACTGCAGATCTTAAGAGAGGCACTTCTCTTCTATGTTATTATAAGCTATAAATAAATAAAGCTGAAATTTGACATGCCTCTATACACAAGTATAACATAGAAAGAAGCTAGTCAGGTTTATAAGAGATTGTCTCAGCTACCATCAATTCCAATATCATCAAAACAATATTTGAGCTCAAACTTCCACAGAAGATAATCATTCTTAAGCTTCTGCAAGTGAGAACAGCAACAAGCTTAAAATTCCATGCATTAGATTTTCCGCTAGGAGCAACGAGCGGCATATGAAGGTTAAGTATAATAGAACAGATTTACTGTTCATACACCCTAAATATGTATGGCATGCATAATATAGTGAGTGGATCAGCCAAATCTCCCTGATATGCCAGAAGAGTAATACAGATGTGTTGCTTCCACAATTGCAGACAAACTTATGAGGTCCACTTAAATATCAGTTCTAATACAATAAGATTAGCAGGAGGGA
Organism: Elaeis oleifera; assembly: GCA_000441515.1. Taxonomy (NCBI): domain Eukaryota; kingdom Viridiplantae; phylum Streptophyta; class Magnoliopsida; order Arecales; family Arecaceae; genus Elaeis; species Elaeis oleifera. The sequence goes on from KE504928.1 coordinate 410,358, forward strand.
TGTAAGCAGGGTTTTACATCCCAGCAGAACGAGCGACATCCCAACCGTCCCATCCCATTCCTATTAGAAAATGGGACCGGGATGGGGTTAGGCCTCCAAAACTCATCCACACGGGGAGAGAAGAAGAAAGAGAAAAGAAAGAAAGAAAGAAAGATGAAAAAAGAAAAAAATGAAAGGAAAAAAGAAGAAGAAAATGAAAGAAACAAAGAAAGGAGCAGAATAAAGGAAGAAAAGAAGGAAGAAAGGAAAGAGAAAAAAGAAGAAAAATGAAAGAAAGAAAGAAAGAAAGGAGAAGAAAATAAAGGAAAGAAAGAAGGAATAAGGGAAAGAGAAAGAAGAAAAATGAAAGCAAGAAAGGAAAGGAGAGAGAGAAAGAAGATGGAAAAGAAAAAGAAAGAAAGAAAGAGATAAGAAAAAAAGAAAAAGGAAGAAAGAAAGGAACATAGAAGAAAAGGAAAGACAAGAAAAAAAAGAATAGAGAGACAGAGGATACCTATCAAGATAGATGATTAGGAATGCTGTCAGTGAAGGAATCACCGCACGCCCGATCGATCAGGTCAGGATGCAGCGGACTTCAAAAATTTTTTTCTCAATCCGACGTGCCATCAAATCGAGATCAGATCTCGATCATGGCCAGATCGATCATGCATCTAACATTAGAAATATAAAATCAAAGATTTAAACTACTTTAAATCAGATGGTAATTATATCACCTTGTGCGAATAGACGAACTCCTTAATCCGATGATCCGTGGATTTTCGAGGTTCGCTGTTAAGCCGCGCACGTGTCCGGCCTCTACAGATATCCACTCAGGCTCGAACTAGGATACTTTTTTCTTGATCAATCTGCCTACTCCTAGACGGATCAGCAAGCTCCTTAGCTGCTTTCAATCTTATCTTCGGCAAAGCTCCAATCAGCCTTCAATCACAGTCTTCTCGCTTCTTCGTGCAGATCTGATGACTTTCGATGCTTCGAACCCACCAGATGGCACACCCAACACTCTTGGACGTGGAAGAAGGTCTGAGATCAAAGAGAGAAGAGGGAGGAGGCATGGAGAAAAGAGGAGACATGGAAATTTTTATCTCATGAAAATCTATTTTGCTGATCAAAAGGAGACCCATTATATAGGCATTTGATCAGATTAGATGCCTTAAAGCAGGACTCTGCTAAGGCACCACCCACCACGAATTTTCCTCATTTTGTCACACAAAATCATCGAGAAACATCAGATGGCGTGGACATAAGATAAGGTGGTTGTCGCCCCATTTAATCTCCTTAGTTTCAAATTCGAACAGTTCAAATTTGAATCCAAATTCGAATTCAGATAGAGCTTTATCTTTTATCCTCTAATCAAATTTGAACTCTTCAAATTCAAATGAGGATGAAGCTCTTATCCTCTCACCCTTATACATAAGTGGCGCCACCACTTGGATCTTATCCATATGAGGCGCCACTCCATCTGCGAACAAAACACACGATGAAAAATATGGTTCACATCGGACTCGAATCGATTGATTCTAACATATGACAAGAATCAGGTTTGACGAGTTATTCTTAATTTGTCTTGTTGGGACTCACAATAGAGGAACCGAATCACACAGTAACTGCACTTAGAAGTTCATCATTCAATTCTATTGGGTTGCCACCATATACTGCTAGATATCACTGATGGATTGTGGGACTAATTAGAATCATTTTGATAATCAATGATTCCTAATTGACTGAATTGGAAAGAATTTCGATCCATCAAAGAGAGTTTCGATGATGTTGCTGATGGAGATCACAACATATCTCACTACCAAACAGAATTAAAACTATGAAATCACACAAACGAAGGTATTGGTCTAAGATTGCACAATTGGGCTAGTCTGATTGGGTTAGAATCAACTGAGTCCTAGTTTTAGGTTCAAGGAAGCCATACTAGCACATGGTTAAACCCATTTTCTCCAACCTAATTTGGGTTTCATAATAGATAGGGCTAAACCAAATTGTAGCAAGCTTATTTTGGACACCAAGAGTTGGAATCCCTGAAGCAAGCCTTTCATGTAAGAATTAAGAGATTGTTGAATCTACGATGTGGAGACACTGGAGCAAGAGTGCAAGTGCTTATTAGGAATAAGGGTACTGAGCGTGATCAAACACGAGTAATCACTAGGATGTCTACCTACTCGTCAATGACTAACTCGATACTGCAGTAGTGTAACTAATTCTTTGACCAGTGATGCCTCGACTGTTCGCAGTGAGGTTGCTGTAGTTTGACTACACCATAACTCGATCTCCTAGCCATATGGAGTCTTGAGGTGTAATTTGCTGCAGTAGACTCACTGTAAAATAGGGTGCGCACCAAGATGGGATCTGTCGACTTCGGTAGATGAGTAGTTCTATGTAGATCATGAGGCTGAGTCCTAAAATCCATGACCATGGCACTGTGAAAAATAGAAAGGCAATTATGGATCAATCTCTCCGGATCAAACACCGTCCTCATGATGATCTTATGATCAGGAGCAATTTATGAATTAATTATAATGACACATGTCTCAAATTCTCAACTCTTGAAAATATATGTCATTATACCCATTAACTCAATGGATGATTTAGAGACACTTAACAACACAAATCTGAATGAAAACAACCCAATTTATTAATTATAAGTCAATATTACAAATATGCCCTAAGAAAGTATTATAAGTATCGATCAATCTGACTTTTAGGACATACATCTAACAGTCAGGATGGGATAAGACAGCGGGACATCCCATTCCAAAAAAAATCGGGACACCTCCATCCCATGGGACTTAAAGCCTTAGGGACAAGAGACAATTCAAACAAAAAGCTGAGATAGCAACAGGATAATATGCAGTCTCAACATTTTAAAGAAGATCAATAATTACAAATTAGCATCATATACATCAAGACAAGCCATGCAAAAGTGCCAGGGATTCAATAATTCAGGTAAACCTTACAGCATCCAGTGTTGACTGGTAAAGGCAATATGAGACCACCTACACCAAAAGCACGCCTGAGATACTAAGGTGAGCTCACTGCACCCATACAAGCATTAAGGTGACCTTTTCAAGTGCTTAATCTCTTCAGGTGATACAACACAATGCAACAAGTGCTCACCACCGAGATTTATGACAGCTTTACTGAAGCAGGTAGATAATTCCAAATTTACCATCTCTGAGACAAAGAACTTGTGCACTGAACTCAACCTCAGCATGCAATCATAATTTGCAGACATGCAATACACTGTTTGTGATTATATCATAGGAACCAGCAAGTTCTGAATCCTACCTTGTTTCACTAGTACAAACAAAAGTAAGTTCTTCTCACTTCTACATCACTTACCTCTCTGTCACAGTGTCACTTGAAGATTAGTTTAAAGAAAGGAAAAGTGAAAGTTCCAAAAATTTGGGTAATCAAGGGATTGCATTTCAGTAGACAAACCAAATTATGCCAACAAACTGAGAAGCAATAGTCAATTCTTGAGTTAGGAAACTCTACTTCACCTTATACGATGAATCCAGTTTGTCCTTGTATTTTGCAGCTAAGAGCTCCTCGCTTAGGGACAGGTGCCTTTCAACTATAGCTTCTGCTTCAAACTTTACCAGGCAGAACAAATAGCATTTCATCATTAAGTGGGGGAAGATCAAAGTCAAATTGTGTGCCGTCAAGGACATGCAGAAAAGAGAAATAGCTTAGCTACCTGAATAACAATATGTGGGTATAAAGTTTGTCCTTTGCGAATTGGTGGATCAAGTGTGATTATAACAAAAGTATGAGTTTGATTGGACTGCACAAAACACAATATAATATATTTATTACACTGTTCAAGGAAGAACCTGTTGTGATTATGCACATGTTAAAGCAGAAATATTTAAGATACTATTCTTTTAAAACCACAGTAGCAGAGAGAAACTTCTTGGTAAAATCAAAAAGCAAAAATGGGTGAATATGGACACAAGGAGCCCAACCTTTGGCAACAGGAAAAGTCGAACAACACTGCTATATTGAATCTTAAAATCATTAGCCTGTCCTTGGAGCCGCAAGAATGAAAGGTGAAGCTCAACACCATACCTTCCTCTGCAGATACCCAAAAAAAAAAGTCATAAGCTTTAAGGAAATATTTATATAAAGACACAGAACATGCGCCTCCAAGAAAAAGGGGAAAACACATGCATGCAGATAAATTGATTGATTAAATATGCAGTCAGCGAGTTCATGTACCTAGGTGTAAGAATTGCAATTCCTTCAAATGTGACAACAGCTTCTTCTGATGAACCAATATCCGCCAGCGTCAAAATTTTTCTCGGAAAACCTAAAATTAAAGATCAAATTTCTTGTGGACCGACCATACATTCAGCCAGATACAGCAGTGCAAATTGATTTTATTTACCTCAGCTGGAGGACGATTTTCATCACCAACAAACTGAGTATTGGAAGTAGGTACATGAAAACTTAAATCCATCAATGAATCTTTCTAGAATCAGGGGAAAAAAAAAAGACAGCAGTCAGAGAGGCATAGTAGAAAACAGCAAAATGTAATCCAAACATACCAATGCAAATGAAAAAAAACAAATTTGCATAAACATTGGAACAATTCTACTCATAGAATCAATAAAACATACTTTCAACGATTTTTTAATAGAACATTCCAGTATGTTAATTAATTGAAGTCTGCAGAGTACAGAGAAGATGACTTGAGGAAAATATCAGGCTACCTCACTCTCTCAGCCACCCCACTTTCTCACGCCCCTTGCCTTCCATCTTTCCCAAGATCATCTTTCCACCCACCTCAGCAGTTTTTGATTGACATGGCAACAACTCATGGTTGAGAGAAGCACAACAGCAGGACACCACCCAATGTCGAACACATAACAGATGGATGTTTTTAAACAACATTTTGGAAGTTCAATTAGTTCACTTCATATGGATCAGACCAAATATCAGATAAACAGCAATACTTCTATTCCATCATGTTAGCTGCTTTAGCTACTGGTGAAAGGATCTAGCTTGTTCTTTTAGCCAGACTTGAAAACTTTTAGAACATGCAAAAATCATGCCACAATTATTCTTCATTTTTTACATGTTCAAAAGACAATAGCCGAGATAGTAAAAGAACCCAAAAGGCAACAACATAAAAGTCAAAAAAGGAATGGAACGGCAAAATTAAACCTAATTCTTCATTTTCTGAATTAATGGCCTGGTATAAGCTATGCTTGGCTCTTGGAATCAAGGGATGCTCGTCTTCTTCCTTTTGGAATCTGGTGGCTGCAAGGTGTGAAGAAATTCTGGCCTTGCAGGAATCAGTTGGCATTACCTTTATGCTGAACAGTCTGGACAGAAACTAATTCCAAGAGTTTCCTTGGGGAAAGCTAATTCTTGTTTTTCATACAGCACTGGCAATCTTTAAAGAAGTCATCTCTCCTCAAGCATGAAACAAATCTATATGCCAATCCACTTGGAAAAAATATCATAATTGCAGTTTAACCTTTATATTTTGGTTAACAGTCTCCTAGTTTGTTCTCCTTATATCTGATCCTGTATTTTTTTTCAAATTTTTTGCAACGTTTACTTTATTTATTTTACTAGATGCATGAGATAACCCTGCCTTTCTCTCTCTCTACCAAAAAAAAGGAATTAACGGGTGCTATTGACTCCCAGCATAGAACTAAAATCAACAGGCACTATCATGCATCAAAGATAATGGCTGCCCAATCTAGAACTACTTGTAAACATATGATTACAAGCTAGTATTCTATATAATTTCCAGTCACAAAAAGTGGTGTACCAATCTACGTAACCAAAACTATCATCACCTCAAACCCATACATCTATCCAACACATGCCAGCACAAACAATAACTTCTTTTCAAGCATAAATTATATATCAATTCAGCTGCACGATAAGTCAAGAATTACTGGCAAAATATTTATTAAATATTCTATGCCAGGTTTCAACATGAACGTAGCAATATCCAATTAAAATAATAAGAGGCGGTCTATTAAGACAAACCTTCTATTCTCTGAGGTTTTGACATGGTTACGAAGCACTAGAAGGCATCATATTATATACAATCAAGATCACCAAACTGTACATAAATACATATTAAACAAGGAAAATCAGAGATTTTATAACAATGACAGCACCACATTTAACTCCTAAAATCAAAACAGATTCTTTGTGGTTGACTGTTGATTCCAAAAGTGAATTATCAGTGGCATCAACTTCATGCACTAACTCAATTTCACATGAACCATAAGGGAACAAAGACATCTAGATATTCTTGATGAATTTCAGTTGAGCCATAAGAGATACAAGAAATGATAGGCCATAAAAGCTAGGCCAGGACAGAAGAAGGATCCTAATTAAAGAAATGATTTGACATTTCGAAATGGCATAGGAAACAAGAACACAACACTAACAGTGACAGCATAGTCTAAAGATAACCCCAGTATCATAAACCAGCAATCCCTTTTATACAGAATAAGCTACCATCAAATAAATTCCAGAACAAATTTATAGCATGAATCTATGTCATCATATACCATCAACACATTAAATTAAGCCATATGAATGAGGAACAGATAAAGAAAGGAAAAGGAAACTTATGTTCTCTAAGAAAGAGAATCCTGGACATGCACTTGGATGGTTGTTTCCTGAACAAACCAACAGATATGCTGAAATCTACAGTCATGATGTTGATTCTTGGACAATATCCAACTATGACTTCTCAACATACAACAGTCTGTCATCAGATGGCAACAGACAGAAATTAGCAGTCAGCAACATACAGATGGATGAGTTATCCGAAAACCACTGCACTGATTCCAGGATGCTATTTCAACAGACTTTGATTTGTATATACAGTCATAGTCCTCCATTTCAGTGGTAATGAATCGTAATGTGTGGTCAGCAAAAAACTAATAACCCTAGCAATAGTATACTTTGGGAAATTCTCTTAAACCAATTGCCCTACGCCTGAACCAAAATTGTTAGAAGCATTGATATCTACCTCATTAGCCCCAGTAGTGTCATCGACATGGAACTCCAAGTAACATCTGTTTTCCTTGCAGTTGGGTTTGCGCAACATCAGCCAGTGAAACCTCAAATGCCTGCTTTGAACCTACCAAGAATGTAAGCATGTTTCCTGCAATGCAAGTTGAGATTAAGTTTGCAATAATGTAATTTGAGTGGCACAATGGAAAGGAAACAAGGACTATTTACATTCATAAATTAATGATCCAATTTGATCAGTTAACGGAAGACCACAATCACTTATGTCAACACCTTGTTGTGTTATGATTTATCTATTTGAAAGCATGTACATGATTCTTTTATAGGAATAAGCAGTGTCTTCTGAATGATGGCAGCATGCCCATGTATAGGTAACCACAGCTCTTACTTACAGGTAATGATACTGCAAATGGCTTTTGTTGTTAGTCTGTTGACCATCAAAGAGGAAAAGATAATGACTGAATATTTTCTCCAATTCTTGATCTATGCCTCTCCCATCCCTTCAGCAGCCTTTTTTTAACCTAAGACTCCTCCCAAACTCCCAACTCCTCAGGTCTCTCATTCCCACATTCTAACAAAAACTAGATCTAGAAATAAATCAAAACTGACACTATGACTGAACTAATTTTCCTTCTAAGTTTTCTTTTTCATTATTCCTTTCTTTAAACAGGAAAATGATGACTGTAATAAGAAATGCTTGGGGTGCCATACAGTGTATATTATTGTCAAATAAATACAATTTAAAGTTATTTTGGACCACATGAGCCAAATGCCTGGCAGTTATAATTGTTTTTCTTCAAATTCTTGATCTATGCCTCTCTCCTCCCTTGAGCAGATTCTCTTTAACCAAGACCCTCTTGCTCCCAAACTCAACCCGACCCCTGTCCCCTCATTCTTAACCTCAGTTGGATCTGAAATAAATCAGAACTCAATTTCTGACCAAACTTGCCTTTTCTTCCTCTACTTTTTTTTATTTCCTTCTTTCTTTAAATAACCAAATGATGACTGCATCAAAATCACAAAATGTTTGAGCTGCAATACAGTATGAAGTATTGTAGTTTACTATTTCTTTTGGACTGCATGAACCCAATGCCTGGCAGATACTTAACATTGTTAAATATTTCAGGCTTAGAGTTGTTTATAGATCATGGATGCACTTTTCTTATGTTACCACATAATTCTTTTTTAGACTACTTTGAATCTTGGCCTCCTAGTTAGTGTTGCTTTACGCTTGTGCCTGTCTTTCAGCACTGATCAAATAATGACAGTAGGCAAAATCATATCAACATGACTAATCCACTTGATTCACAGGATCATCATTTTGATTCTTTCAGTCTCTAATGTTTAAGAGTCATAAAATGATTGTAATTTAACTCCCAACTAGCATAATTCATTGCATACTTCGAGAATAATATATTTATTGAACCCAAAACACCAAATTTGAGCATAAAAATCTACACTTCATGGTAACACCATGACAAGTTTGCGTGTGAAATCATTTATTCAAATGAAGTATACCAATAACACAATTTAGACATACCAACTTCACAAATCCAAAAAGTAATGGACGATTGTCCTATAAGAAATCTAGATGCACTTCTATTAGACACAAATATAGAAGTTAGAAAATTTATTTTATTTGGAGTCTAGGACTAGAGTTTTATGAGGACTTCAATATTATATTTCTATGCGGATTCTTATTTGGATTTTGGATCTATATAAATCCACTACTATGTTATTGAGATCACAAGTTTGCATAATTAAGATTTGAGATTCGAGAATATTGAATTGCCCTCTCCCTCTTTTCTTGCCTCCTCTTCTTCTCTCTCCTCCTCCTATCCTGTCAATTTGGTATCAGAGCAAATCTTGATCCACCACCACTAATGCATCTTTGCCGCTCCATAGGTGCAGCCCTAGCAACCCCTTGAACCACCTTCCTTATATTCACCGTCCACACCCCACCCAACAACACAAACAAAAAAAAAATGCAAAGGAAACCAAAGAAAAAAAAATCGAATCCCTTGCTTTCTAAGAACACCCATTAGACTCCCTTGTTTTCGAAACCCACCCCTTTGCCTCAACGGATCTCTCCCATAGCCACCTCTGCAATGAGGCCCAACCGCTAGACCTCCTCCCATAGTGCCGCCGCATCCTCGATGACCTCCAACACGAAGCTCTGTTGGATCTCTCAAGTTCACCATCACCCACTTGTGCCTTGCCATAGCTGCCTTTGGCTCCTCCGCAACTATCGGATCTCCTACTCCATCACCCTACTGAACAAGAACATCCGTAAGCAGGCTTCCTGACATGAGTCAACCCTGCTCATGGCCTCTCCACCGCAATCCCTCTCCTCGATGCCGCCCTCTCATCACCATTGGCCTTTACCATCGACCTTGGCCTCCCCAACCAGTCAAACCAAGCACATTGCCGCCTAGCGGAGGCCCTCCGCCACATATGCTAGGGCTTCAATTCGAAGCCTCGCATGGAAGGAAGAAAGGCCGAGGACCGGGGTCTAATCCAAATCCAATTAGACTCAGTAAGGAGCCCTGCAGATCCGGGTTCGATTAACATCTGACCCACCAACCCCATTATTTTTTTGCCACACACTAGGATATAGTCCAATCAGCGCCACATCATCAATATCTGCCATGTAAGGAGCTAGTTAGCAAACCGAGTCACTTGTCTATGTTAGCCAACACGTCAGCACCACATCAGCAATCCTTGTCGTCAACACTAGAATATGTTCCTGGCTAATTTTATGTGCTAATTCCATTTTCGACCTCCATTTCTTTTGATTTTGACTCTACAAGAGATGAGATTGAAGTAGTTTTGGATAATGAGATTATTATTTCTTCCGATTGCGGCTTCTACCATTATCTTATCCAACGAAAAGGTCACCCTTCATCTGATGCTTCTTGGATTACAAAGAATGAATTTCATGCCTTCTTCTTGAGTGAACTTGCAGTCAAACTCTCCGAAATTGAGTTTTTTCCAACCGGAAGAGTACGATGAAGGACCATCCTATACGAGATCTAGGCGCACTTTTATTTCTATTTGGATTCTTGTTAGGATTTTGAATCTATATAAACTATTGCTATGTTATTGAGAACACAAGTGTGCATTTTTGAGATCTAAGATTTGAGAATATTGAGTTGCCCTCTCCCTCTATCTTCTTCTCCTCCTCTTTCTTCCTTCTTTTCTTCTCTCTCCTCTTTCTTCTTCTATCCTGCGTCAAAACGTGCCATAGAGAAACTAACTTGAAAGGGGAAAAGATTGCTGAGTAAAGCTAGAGCATGTTTAACAATGATCATAATAACTAAGATGACAATGATGTTTCAGAAGTTAAAAATAAGTAATTAAAGGAAGACTACTGACCATTGATATCAACACCTCCCCAATTATGACCAGTGACAGAAAGTTGCTTCTCTTCTGGTGTAATTCCGATAGATTTTTGAATAAAATTTGTCAAGTTAGTGACATCCTACAAAGTAAAATTAAGATAACCATTATCTACAGCCATCAGAAGTATTCACAACCCATTCTATGAAGTATAAAATGTTAAAATAACATGATAACCAGTCCATCTGAAACAATTCATCTAATCAACAATTATATAACATAATACCATATAGACCACAGAACCAAGATATTCCCAACTTTTAATGTTGCATGAGAAGAGCATCCATAATCTATCCAACTTAGCATTTACAGAAGTGTTGGCTTGAATGTGGCTTATTTATAATGCACAAAACAAAAACCCAGCAGAAAATGTCTAGCATGATAAGGAAGAGGGTTGCACCCTTGCCGTATGATGTTAAGCTGTAACCAATAAGGCATGCATCTCTAAATACAAAGTAGTCATCTAAGCTCATAGCAATGACCCACAATTCAATAAATATCCCTTGTCTGGTATCTACGACTTTCACTTGAAGGATTAGCATCATGGAGAACATTTCATGACCTCAGACTCTCAAATAAAGCAACAATATCTTAAATCACTCATATCAATTCTTTCCTTTGGTCCCCATATACTTCCTTTACTTTTAGCCTATTGCATTACAAACGCATCATATTAATGTTATTAATGAGATAGCTTTCAATCCTACATAAGAAAATAAGAAATATTAAGTGTGAAAAAATAAAAGGAGAAAGACAGGAATGACTGAAATAAGAGTTTTCAAATTTTTTCATATCCAATGGGGAGCACTATAGCAAAGCGAGCTACTAAAAATATATAAGTATTTTCCTTACTGAGTTTCAAAAAATAATATCAGCTTCATGCAAAATAATAATAATAAACAAAGGAACAGCTATAAAACAACATCCACCTAATATCATAATATCATGTCAACATTGGATATTGTAAAAGCCACAATATCATCCACTAAGCATAACAACATCACTCAAAAGATAAAACATCCACAATCATACAATGTCAACCATAAAACAATGATGTCCACAATCAGATATCAACTATAAAAGAAGATACCCACAACATATAACATAATTCACCAAAGAAATATCATCATCAGTAGATACTGGGCTCCACTAAAGTGAGACAAAAAAAAAGGTCAAATAACAAATAGCAATTGGCTATATCAATGATTAATTATCATCTACTACTGCTAGGAAGTCTGCTCTATAAGCATCAAAACTAGAAGTGTTCGAATCATCTAATTAGAAACTAGTCCAGCCCGCTATGGAATAAATAGCCTAATTTGAACCTGTAGCCTTTAAAATATATATA
>KE504928.1:449207-468464 GCA_000441515.1 Elaeis oleifera
CTCTCTCGTGCGCGCGCGCGCGGGCCAAGTTAGGGTTAAGGTTTCTCTCACCCTCCCCCTTCTCTCTCTCTCTCTTTGGCCAGGTTAGGTTAGGGTTTCCCTAGCACACCCCCCCTTCTCTCTCTCCCTCTCTCTTCTTTCTCTCTACTTTTCTCCCTCTCCCTCTCTCTGAGAAAGAAAACGAAGCAAAAAGAGAACAGACCGGTCCCTCCTCTTTTTATTTTTGAATTTTGAATTGAAGTCGGCAAATCATGTGCCGACTTTAGTTCAAAATTGTTTTTCACAAAAAGTCCGAAATGGACCAGGACAGCACAAGTACAGACCCGTACTGCACCATACCACCTGCCAACCAGTGTATATCCCGACATTGGCTCGGTGAACCATCAATAGGATATAGGATTCTCAGTGCAAGGAATTCCCTTTTGGTACACAAAAAAACATATCTCAAGAGGCTATGGCTAAGCCAAAACATGATATACTAAACCTAAAAGATGCTATTTAGAACCCCAGAATGAATTTTAATAAAAGATCACACATTTGTCAACCCCAAAAAAGGACTTATTTCTACAGCTAGAAAAGCCATGTCTGCATTATTATATGGGAAAATAAGAAACAAATTTGGCAAATATCATATACCTCCAGAGTTACAAAATGAATCTTTCGACATTCTTGTTATGAAAATTATATAAGCCTTCAAAATTCAAAGTATGTTCTATGCATTGCAACACAACCAGAACTATAGGAACTGAATCATAAATACTCAAGAGGCACAAAATAGAGATTGAGAGTATACCTTTGCAACTGCCCAAAACTGAGCAAAATCAGCTACCCGCAGATTGCGGTCATCCACTAAAATGAGGCAAACATACCAGCAACAAATCAGTCGGTTGCCGAACAATGCTGCATTAGTTGTTAATGAATATGAAGGCAGCGCACACTGCACAGGCACTGCATCTGACCACTTCATCTAGAACCATATACTAAAACATTGAATTTTTTTGAACAGTAAAACCCCAGGACAGTGGGGCAGGCCTCCCAATCAACTTCTAGGCGCTACTGAGTTCTTACGACATTCTAGTACAGCAAACCATTCAGCTTCCGTATAACAAAGGAGCACACAAAACAAATGCATGAAAGAAAAGTTGAGGTCAAAGAACAGTAATTGAAGCTAATGTGATGCCAGCAAGGAGGTGATTCCTTATTCATAGATGATATCCATTAAGACTGAATCACCTACACTAGCAACTCAGAATAAAGAAGCCATGACATGGCATAGAGAGATTTTTTTAACATGCATAACAAAACACCAAATTCACAGTTAAAAAATAATAAAAATTATAGATAAGGGCAAGTGATAATGCAATGGAGTTCAAAAAAATAAAAATCAAACCATGCAGGTTCCATGAAAATTAAAAGAAAAAGCACCATTCCAAACCTCATACCAATTACAAAGGTGAAAATCCCTTCATCAAGGGTCTTCTTAAAAGCCTTCAACATGCTCGACCGATATGTCTGCCCAAAAATTTAAAAAGAACATTTTCAATATTCATAAAATAAGTCAATTATAATCATTACAATACAACTAAAAAAGAAGGCCCAGAATGCTTTTAAAAAATAAAATGATGAGGAGAAACACTATCCCAGAAGCACAAGTATAAGATGTCAAGTTTGAGGCCAAGGAAAATTTCTCCAAACCTCTGCACTATTTGGTCTTAATACCATAAAGCATACATAATGACATAAGTGGTGTTTATAAGCTTTCTTTAAATCCACACTCAAACCATACGGCAGTTATCACACACATAAAAAGTTTAGGCTGTTCAATGATTGTCTAACGTGGTTAAGCAATATAATTTAATTCAGTGAGGACTGGCTGCTCCTAAGGAGAATGCTGCATGCCAACCTTAAGTGGAAATGGTTCCCTTCAGCTAATTGCACTTTCAAAAATCTGTTTCTCCACAATACGCCCAGGAGTAATCAACTGACTAGATTTATCCAATCATGATAGGATTTTTTTAGATGTGGCATTACCAGCATGCCATATAACAATGCATAAAAAAAGAGGAGCGAAAAGAAGAAACCATTATGCCATTTATCCATTTGAGAGTAAAACAAAATAATTTTCTCTTGGGGAAAAAAAAGCACAGAAGAGAGACAAACAGGAATGCATGGCATCACCTCCTCCATTTCGGGCTCATAACAATACTCGATCACTTTCTTAGTGATCTGTTTCTTGCCTCTATGTGAACTAGAGGATTTAGACACTTCATGGTCTTCAATCTTCTACAAAACAAGGTAAAATTAAGTAAAGTAATTTATCATCAATCAAATTCTACAAAAATAACCAATCAAATATGATCTTATGCATTTGCACAAGTCACTGATGACAGAAGAAATCTGAGCTAACATGATAGTCAGTTATGGCCATGACCAAGGAGGTGCATTCTCACCTTTTCAACTTCAATCATGAATAATCATCCATTGCATGAATTCTCGGTGCATTCCCTCCATTTTCAACTTCAAGATCGCGTAATGCCTTTGCCAAGTAGCTTTTTCCACTACCTGCAAGCATAAAGCATTACCATGCATCTGACTTTAGTTATCAATAGTAAATAATTTAATTTGCAAAAAGTCAAAACCATAATGAATGGCAAAAGACAAATACAATCCACATTTCGAGCATTACAGAACATGAAATATTGGTGAGGATAGATATTTGTTATATTTGATGTTCTCAACGGCTTGACTAAAACATGCACATGACAAAACAAGGATTTCTTAAGATTGATTTTAAAGGTTGGCCGCATATGTCCTATGGAATAAAACAATCACATGTTGAAGAGCAATTTCATTACTCTTCAACTTAATATAACATGAGAAAAGCACACTAGCATTTTCAAAAATTCAATTAGCCCTTGACAGAATCTTACCATATTCTGCACCTGCTTCATAATTTCTTTCAAAATGTCTTCAAACCAAAAAAATGAATGAATAATGAGCCAAAAGCAGCACTAGAATCAGTAATTGGTGGGTATTTATATGAATTTGTTAAAGAAGTAGTCATCATCACACTATATCCAATTTCACTGTTACAGTGATGAAAACATGTTTAGCAGCTAAATAATCCACATCTGAGATTGAAGGCCCACATGCTTGGTGCCACGCCCTTCCTGTGGGCAAAATTTCCATGGGCAAGGTGGTTGACCCAAATATTTGCCGAGTTGGGAGCTTGTGTACCACTCCTAGAAAAAGTGGATCCTCATCTACTAACTGCTGCATTTCTGTTTTTTCTTTTGCAGACTTTTTGACCTTACAGCAACCTCATAAGCTGAAGATGGCAACCAAAGGCCTTTTTTCCACTTTATTCATCATTTTAAAAAGAACTGATAGCAAAAATCCTAGTCCTCTAAAAGGTTTTGAGACTTCATGGTAAGCAACAACAAAGGCAACTTGCAACTGCAAGTCGCCCAGAACAATTCTATGAGCTTGTATGCCCAAGATCATTCACCCATCAAGGTAAGGCAACTTCATACTTTTAGCTATGTCAAAAGTAACAATTAATCCTTGAGACAGACAGACACGCAACTTCATACTTTTAGCTATGTCAAAAAGTAACAATTAATCCTTGAGACATACATACATACATATACAGGTACGAACACACACACGTGTGCGCGCGTGCATGCATCTGTGTAATTATGTATGTGCGTATACATATATGAGTGTAAAAAGCATCCATTAAAGCCTGTAGGCTATTAACATAGTCCGCACGTCACATGATAGCATCAACTTTTACAAGCTCATCATTTAGTCAACACATTCAAATCCGGCCCCAATCCATACTTCACACTTAAATATTAACATCATAAACTACAAAATTGACTATTCATCAATAAAAGGTTAAAATTAAAAGAAGAAAGAAAAAGCCCTCCTCATGTGGTGAGGAAGTATCTTGGATATATCCAAAAAGTAGCCAGGCTTTTTTTCCAACTTTCCAAATAAGATACTTTATACAAGTATCGAGCACATATCCAAGAAGCATCTGATGAGTATTAGTATCTCATACGGACACAGCATGTGACTTGAAGTATTCAAGCTCCTCAGATTGAGGATTGTTTGTTTTAGTTATGGTTAAACAAAAAGAAAAAAGAAATAGTAATGGAGCAAAAATGATGAAGTGTATCCATATGCATATTGCGCTGCTTTCATATTTTCCTTCGGTTTATGTTCAAACATTCGATGGCCATTAATGACTATAGATGTGAATCAATAAGTGAGACCTCATATGCAGTAACAACTTCCTGAAATACATGTACCTATAGCAGGAAATGGTTGCTTCTATAGCAATGGGATATCAGAGCTTGTCACGAAGGAGCAGTACAGATAAGTAATGATGCAACAACAAAACAAAAATGGCAGGTGTTGATCAATGACTTGGAAGCATATGCAAATATAGTCAGAACTTCCGTCCAAAGTTAAGCAGACATGTTGGTATCTACTGTGATTTGCTAGGCTTTTTGGTCGATTACAGTGGCTTGCAGATTTGTGCTTATCTTTTCATGATGACCTGGCCAAATCATTTCTTGAACTTGCTGCCACTTTTCTGGTCACATATGTGCATCAAACTTCTCTTATTTATTAAAGATCAATCAAGGATCCAGGTGCTTGGAAAAAAATGTTTGAGATATGGTGATAGAATAAACTTATGGATGAGTCTGCAATGTGAAACAGCCTAAGAGACATGATAGATTTACATATTGCTAGTGGACAGAAGACACAACAATACATGAAGATCAATTGTAAGGACCTGGGATTAAAAAGTATAAAGTAAAAATGTTAAAATGATAACTCAATTATTTAGGCCATAATTTAGATACATATATAACAATTTCCAGATGCTATAGACACAATCTTCATAAATCTTAATTACTTTCACCATTCAATATAAGGAAACAAAAGGAAGAAAATCAAATTCATTTCTTGAAAATATTTTTCTACAAATATGATTTTCAAGTTGAAGGGTTTATCCACCAGCTAAAAGGTTTACTAATTAAATGTCAATGGTAGTCGGCAAAGTAATATTATTTAATTAGTTCGCAGAAGAATGGCCATATTGTATCTGTGTAATTATGTATGCATAGAAGTGTTAATCAATAGGATGTTAGATTAAAAAGAACCAACGAGGGAAAAATATTAAGTAGGATTTTTTTACTAATTAATACTTAATTCAAATTTTGAAAAGATTGGGCCTCAAAGTTCCTCAAAAAATGTCTGGATAAAGTGGAAAACTAGCATGTTCTATCATAAAAAATCTGTCAGTTCTGAACAACACATAGTCAGAATGTCTATATTAAGATAACCTCAAGCCATCTATTCAAAATATTAAAATTATAACACAGTAAAATCATGATATAATTCAAGGAGGGGGAAAAGCAACCTGGAAGCCCTCGAAGGATGACAACAATATGATCAGGACGAGAGGCACAATGTGGCTGCTTAAACAACTGACGGGCATCAATAACTGTCGGTTTATCCTTAAGAGAATTGTTCAGCGAAATGCTTGCCCTCCTTCCAGATATTGCTTTGGTGGTGCTTGATGAATGAATGGTAATCCCTGCATTGTTATATTTGAAATCATACATCACAATTTTATGTTATACAACTCTGGACACAAGAAAAATGTATAAAAGACAATTAGACACCCATCAGCATGATTTTAAGGTAACATATCAACTTCTCTGCCACCAAAATTGCCAATTAGAAGATAAAGAATTGCAGTCACATTTCACATCCATTAGGGAATGCAATCAAATGAAATGGCCAGTTATAAGTAGAATCCAATAATATGTGTGAAATGAACAGTCCAAACATCAACCAATAGAATGATTTAAGCTGATTAGCCAGCTTGATCATAAATGGAGGCTCCCCTCCACTAAAAGTTGCCTGAAACAAGAATCTGAAACAAATTCACAGGAATTCGAATATATTAACCACAGAGGTTCCTTAGAAGTCTTTGGTTATTGGCTTGGGAATTTCTGGTAGAATGTTGGAACCCACAGATAATAAACCTTAGCAAGAGTTTCTCCGGTACCAACAATATGGTCTAAACAAAGCAGGGATTTAAGGAAATGAAAGCAAAGTAATAAAGATGATATCAATAGTGAAAGTGGGGAAAATTTGGAAACTTCCACAAAGAGAAAGCAGTTAAAGACCACCAAATGAGCCAAGTTAGTCGATCATAGAGCATCAATAAACTTGTACAAGATGGCAACTCATCACAAGTATAGCATTTTTTATACTTCAACCCAAAGACACATTAAAAGATGCACACATAGATTAAAGCAGAATTAAGTCCAGGCTTCTTGAGCACAAAGCTACCAAACCATATTTTAGTATGACTCAACATGATATCTAATGTCACTCACGTAGAAGCATCAAGCTAGTTTCACATGCTCATAATTACTGAAATAGGACAAACATATACCTAGAAATCTGTAAGACGCTAAGTTAGATTTTGCAGTCAAATGCCTTAAAACTCACAAGTCCAGATGGAATCATGCCACAGCAACAGTATAAACTACTGGAACACACACATCTTAACATAACCATGTAAATTTGGGCAAGTAACCTCACTTATTTGGTCATGATTTTAGTTAAAGTAGGTTTCTTTTCCTTTCTTTGCTTTTTATGATAGTCCAAAGTCAAACAAATCCACTTGCACTACCAGGACCTAGTTTGAATTACGAGATCATCTAGAGTATGTGTAATTTATGATTATTCAAACTTTTTCAAGAATAAACCCTTCAAAAAAAGTCAAGTCAAACCCATATGAGCAGACAAAACAATCTAGAAATAAATGGTATATCCATCTCCTGGTTTACTAGCGTACCATGGTGCAGATTACACCACGAAGTTGAACTGCCGATATGACAAGATTGCATGATAATATCACAATAAAAGACGATGGGAAGAATAAGGGAAAATTCAATAGTTTAAACAAAAATTGAACGCGGAACTGATTGAAATGGAAACAGTGGGAATATAAGAATAAAATCAATTATTCAAAGTGGCAACCATACCTCGGTAGCAAACTCAGTAGAAATATGAACGGGTGCCTCGTTGTAGCAACTGGATTGTGGCAAAGGATGATGTTCAGAAATGCTTGAGTATTGGGTGGAAATGACGTGGTAGCTGGAGTGCTAGTTGGGACAGGAAAAGTGTCGAAGGCATCGTGGATGATGAAGAGGTTGCTTGAGTATGTACTTCCAGAGGAGGTGGTGGTGGCAGAGAAGGAAACATTTGAGAATTATGCACTGGACCAAGCATTTCTGCAGTCATGCTACCCCTGTTACTTTTACCTGGCAAGGGCGGATAGCCTCCTTGGTTGCCACCAAGCGGACCAGCTTGTTCCACTGAGGTAAAAGTTTCATGTCCAAATGGCTTGTAAACATCCTCAGGAACTGGAGGCTTAAGTTCAGAAGGGTTTGCATCACATCAGCATACTGGCCGCGGGCTGTTTCAGAATACTGAGGATGCTTTGGAAATCCATGAAAGGATTTCTCGATTGGATGGAACTGTTGGTGATCATTGCCATAATATTTCCCAGGCGGACCTTCTGATGCATAATCAGGTGGCTGCCGAGATTCATAAAAGGCTCGTCGTTCGTCTGCAACATGAGCTACATGATTGTCCGAATCCACTCCAAAATCACCGTGTCGGTGACTTCGGGTGGCTGAAAAGAAGCATCGGGGTGAATGTTTCTTGCACCCACGTATTCTCCAGATTGAGGGTTATAAACACCACCTCGTTCAAAATCCGCCCTTTCAGGAGGTACAAACCGGTCGCTGCTCCGAGGATTCACAGCTCCCAAGAAATTCTGATAGTCCTCGTTTGCATTTGGTAGACGGTGATTTGCTGACTAAAACATGTTCTTGGGCAACAGCGGACCATCACCACCCACGGAGCCAGTCCCTAGGGCATGAAAACCGTGATCGGCTCCAACGCTCTGGTACTGTTTCTGCATGCCATCGGGACCAAACCTATCCGTTCTGTATTCGCCCTTCAATTGCTGCGGCCCTTCCGTAGAATGTTGCCATCCGTGATCTCGAATTAGATTCAATCTCCGCTCATCATCCGCTGAGATCCTGCCAGGGGCATAATCGTACCGATTGTAGTGATGCGGAGGAGGAGGAAGATTACCCGTCGCAAGATCTTCTACTCGCATCCTCTTCCGGGAGTTCTCTCTTTCCAAGAACTCTTCTTCAACGAAGAGCCGCGATGGATGGAAAGCAGGACGACGGGTGTGCTCCCTCTCCAAGGCGAGATTCCGGACCCAAGGCTCTGGGCCTCTTGGAGCCGGCTCCGGTAACGGCATCGGTGGAGCCGCCGCGGTTCCGGAACGGCGTGTCATAGACAGGGCGAGGGAACGGGGGTCGTGGAGGAAGGGCGGATGGATCTCGGGAGGGAAGCGGCGGAGGTGCTCGCCAGCATACCGGTTGTGATCGAACGCGGGAGGCGGCGGGCAGAAGGGAAGTGAAGGTTGAGCAGACGGGGCAGAGGTGGCCTTGGATCGGCCGAAATCGCCATGGATTATCCATCGCGAGCTCGATATTGGGAGCTCGGGTTTGGGAGGAGGATCTAGGGTTCCGGCGGTGAGGATCGCATCCAGGGCTTGGCCAGTTCTTCAAATCTGATCCCACCCGGGCGGAGAGAGAGGACAATGGGGAATGGGATGAAGAGAGTTCGCGAAACTTAAAAAGGCGTCGCTGCTGAGGGTTTTTTAACCCGGTCTGGTTTCATTGCAACGGTTCGTTTGCTCGCGGTCCGGTCCATGAGGATTTGGGTTCCACTCCGACTTGTCGGAAGTAACGGCCGTTATTTCCGACCTCAGCCACGTTGGGGCGTTTGGTGACCCAACTTGGATCATCAGGGTGATCTAAGATCACTGATGACACAAAATTTAGAATTATATTTGATTTATCATAATGTAGTGATTGAAAATATCAGATATGTACAAACTATTTATTTAATATGCTATTAGAATTCAAGATTAACAGTGATATAATATCAAAAATATCTCTTACAATTTGTTTGGGAGTTGAGATTGAGGATTGGGATAAAGAAAATTTTAGAATAAAATGAAATAATTTTTTTCCTTCTAATCAGCACAACAGAGAAGAAAAGATTTTTTATCTTTCGTGGAGATGACGCTCACTATTCGCACACATTTCTTCTCTTCCTTCCATCGAGAAGACGTCTCATCTATCACCCCACACGCACGAAAAAATATTGCGGTAAAAAAAATGATTTTTCTTTCCAGTAGTCTCTCGATCGTGAGAGTAGTTTGGTGAACATTTTTTAATATAAGATGACCGTGAGTGGTATTGGATACCCATCCTCGAGAGCAGATTTCGTATCACCATGTTCAACAGTGATTTAAGGAGTGGGAGTAATTTGAAATTACTGTCACGTAGGATCACTATGGTGCAATCAAATATAGTGATCTTATCACCTCTACTCACATCATCCTTGATTCTAAATAGATCATCCCATACCAAATACCCCCATTAAATTTTTTCTAATAAATATTTTATTAATTTAATAAATACTATATATAAAATAATAATTTTAGAAATATCCGGTTCTCATCCCACCTATCATTTTTTTTTCTTTCAAACATATCCTTCCACCTCTTTTTATACTACATGCATAAATTCTATTTAAATAACTTTAATTTTTAAAAAATAAATAATCAAAGTTATAATTTTAAAATAAATAAAAATAAATTAAACTCTGATCATTATTGATACATATCGAATTCGATCTATAAGACATGGCATCGCCAACCAATCAGAATTTGACACGGAGTAGCCACAAAGTCGATCACCTCAGCCAACAAATTCTCACCGCATAGTCATTATGAGTGTGTATAGAAAACTTAAATCTTCTTCCACTCAATGATAGCTAACCCATAATGGCAGAGAGGCCTTTGATTGTGAGATCCATATTTCATCGAATCATAACAAACTTCTGAACATGCAACTATTCCGAACAACCTTGCATATCTTTGATGTAATAGCTCCAGCCCTTACCTATATAAACTCCTTTCTAAGGACACTCCAGGTAAGTCTTTCGAAGTTCTTCTAAGTCTTTCCAAGTTTAAATCCTTCCAAATATAAGCAAGTCTTTGAAAGCTCCACAAAATCTCACAAACCTTGTATTTAGTTGGAGCCATGATACGATGGATGGATAGGATTGAAATGATAGATGGTCTCCATCTACCGTTCTTTCAAAAAGTTACAAGTAGGATGGATGGAAAGAAGAATTATCCATCTATCTACGCCTACTAATTTGAATCCTCCCAAATTGAGAGGATGAAGTATGGATAGAGCATTGAAAGATGGAATTTTATATTAACAAAATTATTTCTCATTAATTTCTTTGATATAACTATAATACTTCTTCATTTTTTATTAATATTATTTATATATATTTTATATATACTATCAATCATATAATATTAAATTTATTAGTCATTATTTTAATTTTAATATATAATTTTCATAATTATAATTAAATAATTAGATTATTTTTATTTTTATTTATATTTACTATTTTTTAATTAACTATCTGTATAATATTAATTAACTATTTAAAATAATTTATAATAAATCAGTTATTTATATAATTAATTTATTAATAACTAATTTATAAATTATTTATTAATTAAATATTTATATAAATTTTTATATAATTATAAATTATAAAGATTATAAATTTATGCATTGTTTACTTCTCTAATATAAATAAGTATTATAAATTGATAATAATAATATTTTTATTAAAGAATAGTTCAATAAAAATATTATACAAATATCATCCATCCTTCTTAGATGCGCAAATGGGTCGAATCGGATCAGACTACTCATGCCCGATCCGATCCAGTTCCTTAATCGAGTCTGAATATTAGATCCAAATCCAGCTTGATAAAAGATTAGGTTAGGTTAGATCGGGTTTATGATCAAATTCTTGATCAAATGGGTTATTTGGGTTGGGTTGGGTCTATGTATAACCTGTCCCCAATCTATGTAATAGGGATTCGTTCGGATCCGAATCCGAATCGGTTTGGATCTAAGTTATAAATAATAAGATCTATTGTAAGGTCATATCATCTCAACTGATGTCCTTAGAATTCATGCTCAGGAGCTCTTGGATCGACAAAATATCGTTGTGAGTCTTTACTGTGGACCTCTTCAAAAATCCGACCTCACCAAAAGGCCAAGCTCATCAGAAAGCCAACCTCATCAAGAGGTCGAGCTTATCAGGAGGACAATATTATCTGGAGGCCAAGCTCATCAAAAAGTCAAGCTCATCGGAGGTCGACCTCATCAGAAGGCCGATATCATCAGAAAGCCGACCTCTAGCCATATGGTGGTATCAGTTAAGATTGATTTGTTGCCAATATGCATCAGTTGAGATCGGCAAATTATCGATTTATAGGTGAAACATGATCATGTCACATCAGCTGGTCTGAAGATTTACCAAAGTTGTGTTAATCCAAATCGAATGATTATTAATCTACTGATATGGTATTAATTTCCAACAAGGGACATCATATTTAATCAACCTCATCAGGCTCAATCGATTTGCTTGATTTATATTAGCAAGACATCAATTTTAGTAGACCTCTCACTCAGCTAGCAAAACTTTAAGTCAATTATCTTCCGGCTACGTTACAATTGTGCTACAACTATGTTACAGCTATACTCCACGTGGAAGAATGACAACCCATAAGTTTCTTACAGTTGGCCATTCTATTATAACAAACTAACGACCTAACAAACAGATCCTCTAAATCAAGCGGTTATTGACCGCCTAATAAACTATCTCTATAGCTTAATAACTAAGTAACCTCCTATATATAAAGAGGGACAAGATATTCTTTGGAAGGTAAGTATAAGTCAAAATTTACAAAGCTGAGACTCTACTGAATCCTTTTCAGCTCCCCCACTGAAGAAATAAGAGTCTTCATTCTGCTCATCCAAAATCTCTCTTCTTGCCTTTTAATTTTTCATTTCCACTATCTATTCTTAAGACCTCGGCTGACTTAAACATCGAAGGATCCTAAATCAGAGGATACCCCACCAATCCCAGGACTTCTTTCATAAGTATACTCGTAGTCTTCATCGACTTGACCCTTAGTAGTTCTCTAGCTCGATCCAGTACCGATCTCGCCCACTTCCTTTCGAAGTCTTGCGACAACAAAATCAATAAGTACCAAATAAGGGATGTCATGGCATTGTTTTGTACAACAACATTGTCTAAGGACTTGCGTTTCTTTAGTGTGTGCTCTTTATTATTGACTTATGTACCAATTTTCAAACTATCAAGTAGATACTGAATCTTGTGCTTAACCCATATCTAGTTCTACTTATATTCTTATTTTTGTTGATGTTTCTAATGAAGTCCATGAAGCTAAAATGAGTACCAAGACCCAACTAATGAGATCCTATAAAAATGAGTACTAAGATGTTTCATATAATTTGAAAAGCTATTGATTATAGAAACAACTTTTGATCAATAAATCTTGGTTCTTTTCCAACCTATGTAAAGTCTGGATAAATGAAGGTAGGAGAAAGTTAGAGAGTTCTATTTTATCCATTTTTAAATTAGTATGCTTTCTTCACTTCTGTAATGTTAAATGAATAAATATTCTAATTCTACTTCTATCGTACTTTTTTGGACATATATATAAAACCTTGAATGAGATTGATGGAGCAACAGAAATATGAGTTTAAAAGATCATCTTCCAAAGAACCAAAGGATTGTAATTATGAAAACAAACGAAGAAAGAAAGAAAAAGGAGTAGAACTTTGAACTTCAATAAACAGAGGAGGACAGAACCAAAGAAGATAATCATGGCCGGATCTTGTATTGAGTTGATTTAGATCTTGCATTGGGTTCGGATCGGGTTGTTTATCTCAAGACCCAAATTAACCAAAAGTCTCTATGGATCAGATCGGATCAAAATTTAATAAATCCAGACTCGATCTAAAAATAAATGGATCCAATTTTAGAATCCAACTCGAATCCACGAGCCCTTTAAAATAGTTCGAATCGAATTTACACGGGTCAAAATCGGATCGGATCATGGATTAACCTGATCCATTTGTAACCTCAATCTTTCCTCTCATTTCTATACCAATCAAAGGAGGAAATCATTTCCATGCTTCACTAATATATGAGATGGATAGATGAAAATCCATCTTTTCTCCATCCATCCTTTTTCATCCATCCTTCGTATCAACAAAAGTAAGTCTGAATTAAACCTTCTTGATCTCACTCTTTTCTTCTTCTACTATCTCTTTTAGAACTTCTTTTGTTCCAACAAACTAGACTGACCTAAAGCATCGAAAGATCTCCATCAAAAATCTTCCAACAAACGAATTTTCTCTACTTGTGATGTTTAAAATCTAATCACTTCAAGATCTCCGGCCACCTTCCAGAGTCCTTGAATCATCTCTTTCTATCTTTTATCATCAACTTCAGCTCATCAACCCGAGCCAAATCGATCCTCATCAACAACAACTCTTTTTTCTCTTCGAACAAGAGCACAGGGAAATAAAACAAAAATATCCATTATTTTAAAAAAATATATGTAGTATAATCTAAATTTATTTTATTTCTCATCTTAACATTTATTGGAAGTATCCGATGCTAGTGGCTATAAAATAGTTGACATTAGTATGACTTAAATGTTGGCCATACTGTAAAGAATAATTCAATGATATATTATGAAGTTTTAGTTTAGTTTTGTAATTACATTGAGTAGGGCTGAAAATCTCAGGATGGCCGAGTACCTAACTGGCTTCAAGCTAGCCTTTTATGCATGGTTGGGCAACATGACAAAACACATTGCAAGCAAAAACACAGAGAAGACGGGCACACTGAAATGTACCATATGGAAGAAATCTCTACCCCTAGACACCCAACTAAAATTATTCGTACAATCCCAACATAAATCTCTATTCCTATGCACCCAACTAAATTATTCATACAATCCCAACATAAACCAAGAAGAACCTAATACTGCAGAAAGAGTAAAAAAAAAAAATAACTAGACCAAGACAATCATAACCAAAAAGATGCTGCTGTCACAATGCGTAAGACTTATTCCTATCGATGCTAACTTTTTCCATTTGAACTGGCCTGGAATAGAAGTGACGTAATGCTCAGGAGAAACTGCATTATTAAGGCCTAAGCACCAAGGACAGGCCAACCTTGGAGCTCTTCTCAATTGCTTTGGTATCAACCTCCCCGTAATGGTAAGGAATGATTTAGGCCTCCACTCGTGTTGGATAAGAGCACTAGCTTTACCATAATTGTTGAACCGAGCTTTAACCAGGGTCAGAGGGTCCAGTGCATGTTGTGTCCCAAATGTCAGGGTGTTCTGATTGCTTGAGAAGCTGTGGGTAAGTTCAGCCCCAACTGCTGTGCTTGACAATGGACTAACCAAGTGATAATATGAAGCATTCACGCTATCTCCCTTGTCATTCCTACATGCAAATTTCCGACAGATGGATCAGACTCCATAATCTAGCACTTCAGTTCAAAAATTAGTTGGGTGTTTCATTTAAAAGGTAAGATTCATTTTACACTTACAGAAACTTTGCAGTTAATTTCATGCTTCCATCCTAAAAAAACTAGACAGTTGATTCACTATAGAGATACTCACACAGTCAGCGAGGCAATGAGATCAGCATTGGTGATGCTCAACCCAGCATTGTACTTTATGAAGTCTCCAACCGCAGTATCAAATGAAACATCAGCACCAACAGCAACAGCATTAGTTCCAACTACACCAGAAAGGCTGACAATGGGATTGGCAGTCAATCCGATACTAGCATTAACCCCTGCATGATCCTGCTGGTATTGCAGTTCAACCTGAAACGACAATTAAAAAGTGAAGACTTCAGACAACTTTTGCTTCATGTACATGTATATATTCGAGGCTTCAAGGGAATCACTTGATGTAGTAGGAAAAAGAAAACAATTATCTACCTGTCCAGATCTCTGATCTGGCAGCACGAAGCTGAAAATTGTCTTCAACCCAGGAGTGGCAAGTTCATCAACTGCAACTTTTGTTGAAAGCTGGTAGAGGAAAAGGCACAGGTGAAACTTATCATCTCATAATATTCACTTTCAAA
Organism: Elaeis oleifera; assembly: GCA_000441515.1. Lineage (NCBI taxonomy): Eukaryota > Viridiplantae > Streptophyta > Magnoliopsida > Arecales > Arecaceae > Elaeis > Elaeis oleifera. The sequence goes on from KE504928.1 coordinate 464,414, forward strand.
AACACAAAAGATTAGCATACGACCATGCTACTGATATGCACTTGGATACAATGCCAGGTACAACTACAAATAGTTTTGCTACAAGCCGCATGATAGCAAGGAACACTTTGGACCTTTTTCTGATCAAAACCTAATATTAAATTATATGTGCTAATTAAAATAAGTATCCGAACATGTATAGATAAGTTCCTAATAAATTCTTACAACAAATGATAATGATACTTCTTCAAGAGAAAGACTGCAGAATATAAAAGTATACATAACATTAAAAAATAATACATGCACTCTGTAAACAACTTACATTAGAGTCGGAACCTGCTTTGACATCAACAGTGATATTCTTGTTCTTCAACTGAGATTGAATCTCACCAAAAATCAGTTCATTTTTCTTTGTACCAGATGCTGTAATGGCCTGCAATGTAAAACAGTATGTGCATCCGAATTGACAAAGATAGACATACATCAAGCCAAATAAAAGGAAACATGTAATGCATCCTGAAAAATGTTTGTTATGATTAACAGCCAATATAGAAACCAGATTTCATCACTATATCAACATGTTCTGCACTAGAGAAGACTCACTCTCAGGTTAACAACATAAAGCCGGGCATAAAAAGTTCATTGGGTATTGCAGTGTATATTCAACAGATATGAGGTTCTTGTTACCAAGTATTCATGTACAAATGACACCAATAAGCAGCTTAACATGCAGACAGTACATCATTCCTGCCCTTCCACCCACATGTAGAAGGGATGGTTGGCAATATACATACATATATGCAACAGAGGTGCACATTCACACACACAAATATATATGGTTATTTTTTTTAATTTTTTTTATAAAAACTTTACATAACTAAATTGCTCATCAATGCAAGTGTTGTAAATGAATATTAATATACTTTTCAACCTTAATAAACTAACATGGTCCTGGAAGAAAAACCCTGAAAAATGAGGGTTAGCGCTGAAAACTATTGCTTATAGTGGACCCGCCACCCATGCACGTGCCCCTCAAACCCCTAAACGAGTGCAAAACTTGATTTTTCAGGGTTATTCATCCCCCAGCATATCAATTTAGCAATTTTGTCTCCTGTGCTGGCTTCCTATCAAACATCACAATTAATATGATACTAAAGAGAAAACAAATTTTAAACCTATAAAAACTCTCAAATATTTTCAAATATCAGGAGTTGGCATTTTTGAAAAGATCAAAACACATGCCAGAGCTTCTGACTTCTGGAAATTAAGATAAAGGATGCATCAGATATTCAATTGTTAATGATGTAAAGGTATATAGAGTAATAATTAACTACTAGCTTAGAACCCCGTGCGATGCACGGCATGTCATTATTTTTTTAAATAATATTTTTTAAATTAAAATCTAACATAATATAAAAGACATAATAGATGATATCAAATATTCTAAATGAAAACGTAAACTCAGATTGTTTAAATAAAATGATACTAAAAGTAACATAATCATTTCTATCTTTTGTTAATAGAGAAATCATTCCTTGAATCAATATTTTCAGCATAAGTTGTTTCGGAATGAGTGCAGTAGATTTACATAATGAAAGAAGAAAATTATAAGAAATGATTAAAAAAATCATTATTAACAATCATATCTATACAAACCATACCAAGAACAAGACAATGGAATTATTCACTATATTATAAAATTGAAAAGATAATTACAATAACAATCAATATAAAATAAAACAATACCTAAACAAGTTACCAACAATAAACAATAAAATTATTCATCATATCATAAAATAAACAAAGATAATACTATAAGTTAAGTTTAGCAAATATCCTAAAAAAGAAAATGAGAATAAAGAAATAAAAAAAATTACATGAATATAAATCTAATTAATCATATATAGAGTTCGACGATGCTTAGTGGTGGAAGATCGGAAATTGGCAAGAGGAGGAAAACTCATGATGGATATACATAGTTCGATACCATGTCTGGTCTTAGCACATTGCCCTTTGCTTTTTTTCCCATTTTCAATTGTTTCGCTGTCTCAACTATGTAGATATAATAAAGATATAAAAGTGACCTGACTAATTGAGAATCTTCAAATCTATTTCTATAAGTGTTCTCGTTATACAATTTCTGAATGTGCACATCTTTTCCAAGCATCACCACCTTTTCATTCATTTTATATTATCTGTACTACTAATTGACTTACCTCTTTGTTAATACAGTATTCACATCTTTTAAGCAAAACTTTTTTATAATCATCATAAAATGCATGAGTTACTAACAAATACAGCAATGCAAAGTAGTTGGTAGAGCATTGCCAAGACAGCTTGAGTAGTCAAATTGCATCATATATTAAAAAATAGCAAGCTCAAAATTTAGATCACCAATACAGGATAATGCATAATCCACCCAAAAGGCCAGAACTGCCAAAATATCAAAATAGTCTAGCAAAGATAGCAAGTCAGATATGTAAATATGATCATATAGCACAGAACATCAAAACTCCAACAGCAGTGAGCAATAACTAATCTCCAGACACTCAGATTATCCATTATTTCTATTGGGAATAAATGTTCAAACTTTTCAAGCATGCCAGTTAGAAATCTTTTCAAAGTCCTAGCATTCTATAGCTTACAAAGTTTATTATTGCAGAAAAGGAAGAAAGTTGATATCTGTTAATGCTAAACATTCATCATTCAGTTTCTTCGATTCAAAATTAAAATTTTATTTTTGAAATTTATGCAATACTAAACAAAGAATCATCTCTTTTCAAATTCGTAATCATGTAGAGGTGATGTCATACTTGATCCAATTTTATAATAATTTTCATAAATAATTACATAATTTTGAACTTCAATAATTTCTAAACATTTTATATACAACAATCTAATTTTTAAACATGTAAATATATATATAAAAAAATAAATCCAGAGATAAGAGAAAACTTACCTGTTGATCAGATCCAAAATTCTATAATCCTTCCAATCCGATCTCTAGATCCGGTGTTCTCCCGGTGTTGAAGGCTTTAGCACATTAAATAAGTTTTATTAACCCTCAATTCTGGAGAAATTAAGATAAATAGAAAGACCTTTAATCTAGCCTGGGCCCAGGTCAGGGTTTAGGTCTAGATTTGAATCAATTTCTAAATTGGATCTATGTGACTCGGGTTGACCTAAACCTAATTGAATTTGGGTCCAATTTCTATCTAGATCAGCTCAATTGACCAGCCTTACTTGAATTGGGTCAACTCAATTAGGTTAGGTCCCTTTCTCTCTCTCTCTCTCTCCCCTTTTTTCTTTCTTTCTCCATTTCCCCCAAAATCGAAACCCATGGCCTCTCTCAGGTTGTCATAGGGGACGACCGGAGGATGGGGGGTCGGTGGTGAGGTAGCTCGAACGGCCGGTGGTGGTGGCATGACGACGCTCAGGGGCAACAATCCGGACGACAACAACAGGGAACCCGAGAGAAAGAAGAAGAAGATCCACCTTATCCCATGGCAGTGAACACCGAGAGCCGGAAGGGAGAAGAGGAAGGAAAACTTACCAGGAATAGCGGCAGCGACGACGGTAGTCAGCGGGCGGTTCAACGGATCTCACACCTGAAGAGGTATGCTAGGGTTTAAGGAGGAGGGTTAGGGTTTCTAAGGAGGCAAGGGCACTCGACACGTCGGCACAGTGACTGCCGGAGATGGGGAAGAAGGAAAGAGATTTCGGTGAGGGTTTGATGGTTTCAATTAAGAGGTGGAAGGGGTTTATATAAAAGAGGATGGGAAGGGTTAGGAGAGGTTAATCCTCTTCGGATAAGGTCGGATTCCACCGGCGTATGCTATCAAAATTTCTCCCCCATCGCTGGAAACAAGATGCCCTGTTTCAATCAAATTCGACCTTCGGATCGAAGGACCGATTCTCACATTGCTCTTCGTCAGTAAGCATCGAGGAGAAACCAAATGAAAACCCGCTCCAATCCTCCTACGGTTTCACTCCACGCGGCAAAAAACTTTTTATCCACGTGTCAAACGGATACACACCAACGCGAAGCTCCGTTTTAATATATATATTTATA
>KE504928.1:468484-492039 GCA_000441515.1 Elaeis oleifera
ATATATATATATCTCAGATATGATAAATTATGTTATTTCATTGTTTTGATTTGTAATTATGTAAGTATATTCATTGCAATATTCTACTTAGACATGCAGAGGCACACATGCATCCACACTATTATGTCTACGGCTCTCATTTATGAACTACATAATAACCATGTAAATACCAACCAAAATATGAGAGTCAGAAAAAAGAATCAAGACCACAAAACAATAAATCATTTGATTATTCTCGTAAGAAAAATCAAAGCAGAAGTAAAGTTTATTGGTGACAAATAGGCGTAATGGAAAATCCATGAACAGCAAAAGGCACGTGAATTTTAGAAAGGTTTGCAATGTTGCAAAAACCCATTTATGTTGGAATATGTAACTGCTAAATAGATAAAAAAATACAAATGAAATGAGCAAAGTAATCCTCAAAGACTCAATAGCTGGTGAAGAAATTGCATCCCTCAACCTATTCTTAATTTCCATATTATTAGAAGTCAGATTATCCTGCTAACATTTATATGTCAAACATAGCTAAATATATGACAACATGAGATAACATTTTCCAAAATCCACAGCAAAAATGCATCATGATGGTGGTTTTAGAAAATCAATTATTCATTCATTAGGCACAGACAGCAGAACAATATGCAACATGAGAGATTGTTTGATAATCTTCATTATGTCAATTACAGAAGTACACCTAAGATGACATCTAACACATGTATCACAAAAAGATTCCAACAAGGTGCAGCTAAAAATTTCAAATCACTGGCATACTTATGCAAATGTCTGACTAAGATTCATAAAGGCATGTTATATAAAGATCATGATGATCACATTATGTATACAAATGACAAATTTAATAAACACTTCTGTAAACAATACAATGATCAATAACTTGACACAACAAACATGTTCATACATGCACTTGGCACTCAACGTCAAAACAAATTTAACAATATCGACATGAACTATGCACCTTCAAGAGCAAAACAAGGCAACTGAATATTGTCAAATACATCAAAGTTCATGACAAACTAATGTACTTTTATCCAATCTCGCACTTCTATCACTTCTATCTTAAAGAAGAATTCGGACTCAATTAATATAAAAGCATACTGATAATTCAACAAGTTATTTCTCGATCAAGTCTCTGTAAATGTTAAAATTTACCATCCCTTGTCATATCTTTATACAAGCACTACAATCATTTCTTTAAGATATCCCATCTCCATTCTTCCAATCAAAGTGATCCAAGAAAGACATTACTAAGCATCTGAAGACTCCCCTAGAGGACAAACTATTATAAATTAAAATATAAAGAAAAATCTGCACATGACGATAGTGAATAAAGAAAACAAGAAACAGCATCAAACAATCGTCGATCCCGAAAGTAACTAGGAGAGAAAAGTAAAGGCCCTTAAAATCTCAGCAACAATCCTTTTTTTCTAGGGGAAAAAATCACTGTTTCAGATGACAAAAGGAACCAGAAACAGCCCCCACGTAAAACGCTAACGCGCAGCAGCGTAAAGCAAGGAAAAAAAACAAGCTTATTCAAAAAATAGCACAAATAAAAAAAGATAACATAAAATTAAAAGGAAAAAAAAACACCCACAACACCATTGGCGGTGTAGGTGGTCACGGTGAACTTCTGGTCCGTCTGGTAGTCCTTGTAAAGAAGATCTGCACCCAAATAAATAAATAGATACATCAAACAAATTTTTGGAGAAACAATAAGAATTTTAAAAGATTTCATTTAATTAATTTGTCGAACGAATACCTCTCGCTTGTTTGCCGATTTCTGAAAAGAGACCAGGACCCATCTTTCCTCGCTCGAAATTACTTGGGAGAAACAGAGGTTCGAGAGGGATTTTATAGGAGAGGACGACGGGAGGCGAAGCCGCCTGGATTCTTGGGCTAGAGGAAGGAAGATGACTGGATAATTATAAATGTTTTTTTTTTTCATTATTCTCTCTTTCTCCCGGATTTTTCTCGGCGAGAAACAAGAAATGGTACCGGCAACCTACGATTCCGTTTTATGGAGTGATGTTCATCGTCCGATCTATGAGTTCCGATCATATCGACTGTTGAGATCGAGTTTTCTCGTCAGGGTGTACATTTAATTGCATTGACTCCTTGTCTCTAGTTCTGGTACTAGAGTACATCAGATAGATATGTTTCATGTTTGTACTGAGTGCCATACGATTAGCCGTTCGATTGTGTTTTAACGGTGATGATCTAAGTTCGCGATTCGCGACAATTGGGTGGTGGGTCCGTTGTAGAGTGAGCGGGAGGCGATTCTTGGCGGGCCCTCGGGACGTTTAAGACACGTGGCATGTTTGGGAAAGGTGTCTTGTGGAGTTTTTAGAAGTTTTATAATTTGAGAGTGGGAAAGTTATATTCGTCATCAGCGAGGCGGGCGGTTCGAATGGGGAGGATAGACGGTTGGTCGGACCCGCCTCGGCCTTCTCTTAATTACGATCATTGGGCTTTCAAATGATGGGCTAGCCCAAGAGAGACACGGCCTAAAGTGATGGGATTTAGAGGAAAAGAATTCCTTAGAGAAATTTTTTGTGCACCATGAATGGTACAGAATCATGCATACTATCCATGATAATTGGCTCATATACAAAGTCGAAAAAAAAAATTTTTTTTACATGTCATACCTCGGTTCCGTGCATGAGTCAATCACTGCGGACAGTGCCAGTTTATCGCTTACGATTCCCATATCAGTTGCACCCAAATCATGTCTTGCATGTAGACGTGTCTATGCTGCAGGCAGGAAAGCAAGCCAGTTGAAATTTTAATTGAAAAGATTTAAATTTCAATAAATAAATAAATAAATAAACAAACGTAATCTGTTGAAATTTTAATTTGAAAAGATTTAAATTTCAATAAATAAATAAATAAAAAAACAAACGTAATCTCCGAAGTTTGGTTGGTTCACATGCTTTAAAATATATATATTTTTTTCATCCCATCTCGGATGTAGAAACCAACTCCTCTTGCTTAAATTAGAACCCAGCCGGACATGCTCGACGTGGCTTTTGGAGAAACTGGGCTGCCGGGCTGGTGTGCACCTGGAAATCTCTCTATGTTGTAATGTCCACAAGTTCAGAGGCAGGCAGCGTGTGGTTATTGAATATTGGAGAATACGATCTATTCCAGGTGGTGGGGCCGACAAACAGCCGGTGGTTAAACCCAGCATTAACATCTTCGATCTGTCCATGTATCTTCTATATCTTACCATGCCTCAATAACCACTTCCTTTTTCGAATCATCTAGCCAATGAAAACCAAGCATTACTAGAGAATATTATTTTGTAACCTAAAGAATACTGCAACTGCAACTGCAAGAGAGAGAGCAGTACCAAACACGAGCTCAATATCAAGAAAACATGCAACTAAGGCAACATGATAAACTATAATTGCTTCGTGTTCACTCGGCAATAGCATCACGGCAATAATGTAAGTTATTAATTTCACCTAGCTGACCAAAACGTTCGCAGCTACAAGCAAGATATCCACATGTTTATTCCCCAAAGTTTATTTGCAATGGTATAAACCATGCTTCTGCATTGGCCAATATTGCTTCTTAAGGCCACTTCATTGAGTGGTTTCGGCCTGGAGGAATCCATCTCTAACCTGAGATGCGATGTCGTTCACGGCCCCAGGGCCATGTGGGATAAACACAGCTGAAGACTTCGAGTGTGCACCGATCTCCTTCATGGTGTCAAAGTACTGGGTAACTAGAATCATGTCCAGAACATCTTTGCTGTGGTTCCGGGCACGTTTCCTGAGAATGCAAGAACGCTATCCCTCAGACCGTCCACAATGGCCTGCCGTTGCCGTGCTATGCCCAGCCCTGCTAAGTACTTGGATTCCGCATCACCTTCAGCCCGCTTGATTTGCAGTATCTTCTCAGCTTCAGCTTTCTCATTTGCTGCCACCCTCATCCTAGCAGCTGTCGAAGCAATTAACAGTACAGTTTTTTTTTTTAAATCCCAAGGCAGAGCACAATTTAATAGAAATTATACGAAATTCTAACACTTAGAATTAGAAAACTACCACACATGTGCTTAGCATATGTTTCAATTTTGACCAAATATTGCTTAAAGCAGGTTCTCAAGTTGTCATACAATAGTTGATCCAATGTTAATAGGTTCTTGGTTACCACTGTCAGATATTTCTATACTTTTATCGTTGTATGCTCTTATGATGATGAAATAAATTTCCAAGAGAAAGCTATCGGGTGGTAGCCACTGACATGTCACAGTAGTTGCCTATGGAAAATCCCTAGGATAACTGGTTTGTTGATGCCTAGGGCAATTAAATTACATTCACACACACAAATTGTTTGTAAGCAGCCATTGTCACTCTTTATAGCAAATATGAACTGTCAAAGATTTAGCTGGTTCCACATATCCGATGATTCCCAAGGAAAAGACATGTCTGGTTAAAGCTAAGACGGCATACTGATCTGCAGCAATTACTGCTGCAAATGGTAGAAACATTGTGTAATCCAAAATATTTACCTGCATTTATCTCATTCATAGCTCTCTTAACATGCACATCAGGCTCAATATCCACAATGAGTGTTTGGACAATCTTGTATCCATATGTTGACATCGCCTGTGCAATAGAATAACACAGAGACTTACAAACAAATAATTGACTGGAATAAAAGTGTGACTGGATGACAGATTTAATACCTTCTCAAGTTCATCTTCCACAGATTTTGCAATATCATTTTTCTGCTCAAAGACATCATCTAAGTTCAACTTTGGGACACTAGCCCTGATGACTAAAAAAAGCAGCGGCACAACTTTGTAAGCAATTAATGCATATTAAATATATTTAAGCAACCAATATAAGAATTGCAATGGAAATTATCTCTGTCCAGACCATTTCCCACCAGAACAAAGGGATAACAGTATGTTTGCGAATATCGAGCCTATGGTTTGTGCAAGTTGCATAGCCGAGCAGATAGATAATAATACTATTATCTATCTACTCATAAATTTTACATATAGATCATGGAGAACAACTTGCGTATTGCTTGTGCAAGTTGAATAGATGAGATATAAAGACCAAAAATCTATGAATGTTTTGTCAACAGTCAAGGAGTCAAAAACAAATGCCTGAATCTTCACAAAATCAAAATTTTGTAATGGGAGTTAACAAGCATGAGAAGAAGTGAAATTACCAGAATTAACTTTTCTCACATTTGTTTTCAGCTAATATGTTGGATTGCAATGAAAAAAAGGTTAGGCAATGACATTTGATCTGTCCACTCATTTGATGCATATGCTTTGTGTATCCCAAAATAGAAGCATCAGACCATAAATTGAGGATAATAAAGGAAAGGCATGCAGGCATTACATTTGATTACAAAATTTTACAATGACTAAGGACCATTTGTCTGTTATCCGCAAAAGTAAAAGGTTTCCTGCTGGATACTCGGGCTACTGCTGTCAGACATCTGCAAATAAACTACATAGAGTTTCAGGTGAATTAGTCTAAGATCACTTTTATTCATTAAAAAAAAAAATCAGAATACATGCATGCATTTCAAATCCTCTCTTCATTTTAGATATTCTGTCAGCCTTGTAACAGCTAAAGTAATTCAATTTCAATGATGACAACCAGTGAAACATTGTACATGTAATTGAACAATTAGAATCAGTTATCATATTCTCTATAAACCTATGTTAGAACATTACAATCAATCATTGAAACAATTGGGTATATAAAAGAAATTGATGCTAAATTGTCTTCTTCCCTTTCTTCATGTGTAGATAAGCAAGCATGTTGCTTTTATAAACTCAATTGTACATGTATTCAGAGTCCCCATCAGTGCATGTATTTACAGCATTTGATCATGTATCTGTGCATTCATGCAGCCATATTTGCATATTAAATGTCTAAACAAATATATAAAGAGGATATAAGAGAATTTTAGATATAACATTAAGGAGAAAAGTTTTACAAATTTGTTATAATTAATAAATATAAGCCCCAGAAAAGAATCAGCCATTTCAACATCAAATATCCCTCTTTAGTGAGGCATTCTACAAAGTATTAAGAAGCCACCAACAAGGAGACCATATACAAGAATAAAATATTCTTGCACAAGTAGGAAAATTTGCAATTATACCATCAAAACATAGGATTGGATCTGCTCCTTTTTGTTGCTAAGCTTATAGAAAGCATCAACTGCCTTATCAGACATGGCTTTGTATTGTATAGATGCAACAACAGTGACGAATACATTATCCTGAATAACCAAAAGGAAATTCATGAGACACAGTAGCTTCAATCAACCAAATTTAGTTCTACACTAATTTTATTACTGTATATCAAAGGCAATAGAAGAGATAAAATAAGTAGTATCCTGTTATATATGAGAACAAAAATTATTCAGCCACCAGTTGTGAACTAGACAATGATTTATATTTCTAGTGCATGATGTTAAGAATATGCATCTTCCTCTGTTTGAATTTGAAGCATACAAACCTAGCAAAAGTCCAGATGTCAAATAGCAAGCCTGATCCTATTCATAAAGCTTATTGTTTCTTGTTGGTTTTGCTGTTAATTTTGGCCCGCACATTATGTCAAGGTATTTAAACTGCAAATGACAGAGATCTGCATTTTCCCAACCATTAGCCAATTGATATGCTTTACAAAACAGAATGAAAATGTAGAAGTTTTCCAAGCCATATTGAATCTAATTGTTAATGTTATTATTATGGAGAGTTTGATTTTGATTCCAAATTCTGCACAATTATATGTTGTTTAATCTGAATCCTTATATTATCAAGTAGTGGAACAACAGTTTAAACGTAAATAAAATATATATGATGTACAGTTAGAGATAAATCAAGAGAAGAAGCTGCAAACCTTTGTTTTGGTTTCACAACGAATATCAAGCTGCTGCACACGTAATGAAAGATAACCAGCAACCCGACTCCCCAAACACCATGGCAAGAAGTGGCATCCAGGATCAAGCACATCATCAAACTTCCCAAAACTTTCCTTGATGGCTACAGTTGACTGGTCAACTTGTATGCAACCAAAAACCTGTCCCATTTTTGTGCCTGCATGGTGAAATAGTCAGATGAAAGTTGACTCCGGATAAGAGCAAGCACTCTAAGCTACACATTGGTCAATTAGATAATTAATAAAGCTAACAGCAGATCCATAAAAACCAATGGATGTAATTTCTCGAGAGAAGCTCATACACAGATTTGTTCAGAAACACTAATCAATCAATACTTTAATAACCAAAAGCATCCAGCCCATGGAAATCTTAAAGCAGATCTTACAGAGTACATGGCATCCTTAGTGCCAGATTGTTCGCTGGTAAAGATGACATTACTATTGAATAAGTTCAAGAAATATACCACATAGAATAGGAGCAGTGAGAACCTACAAAATATTTTAAAGGCAAAAGGTCAAAAAAGGGGCATCTAACTAGTTTAATAAACCTTTGAAAAGGCCAAGATGCCATGCACTAACCTAGAACAGAAACCAGCAATCCAAATCCCATCCACGCAAATAAAGAATTACGGAAACTAAAACCTCGTACCATCAATTTTTTTAATTAACATTTCCCTTGAACTATTGGGAAAAGGCATAGAATTATCATCTTGCAGAGTAACAACTGGTCTTGTCAATCTAGATGACACAGGACTAAATAATTCAAAAAAGCCTTGATGAAGTATTCATTCAACAAATTAGACATCCACGGATTTAGATATAAACCAATAAAAGCAAGATGCTACCAACAAGGACCACACACTAGCAACCACCATGGCTATCATGCATCTACTCTTCCACAGTAAGCAATATTTCTACGTTGCTCCTTGTCTTTCTTTGAGTTAAAAAATGACTTGCAACGAAATCATGGAAGAATTAACTATATTATAGATCCCACTCAAGGAATGAAGAATTAATCCAAAACCAATACCAGTTTACCATTGTAAAGAATATTATTTAACACAATCACCAAACTTTATTGGTGAGAAGAACAAGAATAGCAAGAATCCAACTTATGAAAGCGATCCTGAGTCAAAGATCACCTTCGAAACCGACTATTAAACTTAACATGCTGATGCCCTACCCCAGCTATGATGTGCAACCGTTTTGCTAAACCCAAATCCCAAATCGGTCGTTAAAATAAAGAGATATAATTAATCGATAAAAAACCACCTAGCTCGAACGCACAACACATCATTGTACAATTTTTTTTACACGAAATAAAAATAAGCACGATCCAATTTCATAAAAAAAAATTGAAGCAAACATTTGGATAAGGGGAAGAAGGGAAAAGAGAGAAAGGTCCAAAAAAATAATAAAAAAAAAACTTTACCTCAAAGCAAAAAGGAATTGGCACTTGAAAGAGCTACAGAACGGTGGCGAGAGAGGAACAAGGCATCATGTAAATAAGAATAGAGAGGTGGGTGAGAAGACGAAACTACTTGGAAATTTCGCACAATAGGAGAATTAAATGATGGAGACAGAAAAGGCAAAGACGAAGAGGATAACAACATGATTTCCGCATGAGGAAAGTCCCGCATAAATACCGAAGCCGAAGCGCTATCTGCTTTTCACCAGGGCGCCGGTACAGAGGCGTCGAGGGCGCTCTTGCTCTCTTTTTTAACCCGCAACGGGAAGAGTTCGGAATGCTTGAGTTAAAGATCTGCGTGCAGGTTGCGATCCAACGCCCGACATATCCGCGAAAAATTATTCGTTATTAAGTGTTGCTACGGTAGTTTGTATTTTTTTTAATTAATTGATCATTTATTTATTTTTACACATCAAATTAATAATGAATCATTTGGATTCTAACCATTTGAATTTCAATCAGCTGAAATCAAACGTGCATAATTGATACAGTAAATATTATAAATTTAAATTAAATTTTATTAAATTTTAATTTTTGATGTAAATTATAGAACTCATCCATTCATCCACAGAATAATGACTATTCATCTCTGGACCGCAAAAATTTATTTATTTTTTATAATTTAAATTTTTAAAATATTTATATCTTAATTTGCATATCTTTGTTCATTTCAATTGGAGTTTAACTTCAACTAGTTATTCTAATTTCACATTTTGAGATAATTATAAATTTCTCACTCTCTTTCTTCTTGGTTTAATTGAATAGTAAATTGATGATTAATTAAATATTAAATTGTATTTAGAATGTTGCTAGCTTGGTTATTAGTTGTTATTGTTGTGATGATAAATACTGGATTGATTAAAGCCAACAGTGATTTGCGATTGTGAAGTTAAATTTTGATGTGTACTTTATATTTTATACAATTTTATTATTGTATTATTACATTATATTAAAATTAAACTTAAAATTAATAAATTTAATTTTTAATTTTAATAAAAAAATACTATAATAAAATATCATCTACATTCACCTCATCTAGTTCATCATCTCAAAATTTATCTCTTATTCAAAAAAATGACAATCAATTGAAAAATTTATCCAGCGGCAACACTTCACGACCACAACCACAATCACAATCTTTTCAAAGATAAAGTCGATGAGTTGATTTAAATGCTTTGAAGTTTGATCTAGATGAGAGAGATTTAATTTTAAATTATCATCCAAATGATCGTGATGAAGTAAGGAGAGCATATATACAAAATGGCGCCCCTTGTCAACCCAGAAGTCATGATTTCCTCAAACAAATATTTCTAGATATAATCACTGTGGAAAGGGCAATCTCTACAATAAATTAATTATTAAGAATGACTTGAGGAATCAAATATGAGATGAATTCATGAATGATTGTATGGTGACTTATATAGAAAGAGATGTATTTAGGGATATTCCTGATGATGTCATCATGGATAGGTTTCTAAAAAGAAAAGCTCATCGAGGACAACTATATTAATGTATTTGAATTCATTTTTACTTAATATAATGTTATTAAGCTTGTTTTTATTTATTTATTTTAATTTATACATGGAATCCCTAGGGTGAAAATCCTGGCTATGCTACTGGGGTGTGCAAATGCCGCGGTGGCATTGGGGCGGTTTGTGGCGGCACCATGAGCTGACATGGGTGGGTTTGTGGGGCGGCGTAGAAGCCAGGGGGATGGGGGTGTTGGGGAGTAGCGCAGAAGGCAGGGATGATGCGTGTAGGGCAGGGTGATACGGGGTGGGGGCGGTTTGCAGCTGCATGGAGAAGCCATGGCTGGCGGGGTGGGTTGTGGGGCGATGCAAAATCGGGGATGGGGTGAGACGGGGGTGTTGGGGAGCTGCACAGAAGGCGGGAGTGAGCGCGTGCGGCGGAGGGCAGCGCGAGCGGACGGGGGCAAAGGAGTTGCAAGTGCTGGCATGGGGCGGAGGGGAGAGGGTGTGGAGACCACAGGCGGAGGGAGATGGAGAACCTACGGGAGGAGGGAGGTGGATGAGCTGCAGATGGCGCCAAGGGTGGATAGGCATGGAGAAGCCATAGGTGGTGCTGCCAGGGAGGGGGGCGACGATGGGGAGTTGGGCAGAGGAAGAGGAGGATGGGGGGAGGCATGTGGCAGTAGAGAGGCGGGTGATGGGACGCGGGCGGCGGTCAGAAGAAACAATGGAGAATAAGATGGAAAATAATAAAAAAATATTAAAATATTATTTTAAAAAATAAAATATAAAAAAATGAGGATAGTATAATATCTTAAATATCTTTAATGATAAAATAATATTAATGAAGCACCGTAGTAAAACCCTTCATTATTTGGCTCGTGTCCCACGTAGATTTTAAATAATCAAATATTTTCTTCCATCCATCTTATACAGATTTATATAAAACTTGGTCCCATAGTTGACATTGATACCGCAATAGAAAATCTATCATTCTTGTCACCAAAGATACAACCCTAAAATATTATTGGTCATGACACGGCAGCCAGTTACTTATAGATATGATGTCATAATTTTATAATATTTTGCATTTGCTTAATGTGACATCTTGTATTAAGCTGGTGATGGTAGGATCTGTTTCAAAACTATCTTTAACACTTACTACTTTCTCAAATTTTTTTTTTGCTATTGACCATGGATCCTTGTTAGGCTTAGCAATGGATCGAGTTGGGTGCGGATTTGGTCGATCCAAATCCAATCCGATATCTTAACATTTTGATCCAAATCCGATCCGTGACCCGGTGGGTTAATATTTCTTTATCCATACTCTATCCGATTGAATATCGGATTATCCAATCGGATATCCATCCCACCTAAATGAGATTTTCTAGATGAAATAGAAGCATTGAATAATAGTCTACTATTTTTTTTCAAACTTTGAGATCTTAATCAAGCCTAAAAGCCATAAGGCCTACATTTCATACAACCAGTCCATATTTGAAAATATATATATATATAAAATCAGGTCAGGTTGGCCACTATCCAAACCCGACCCGATCTGAGATATAAATTTATCGGTTCGAGTTGAGTCGGATCAAAATCCAGTCAGCATATTGATCAATCTGACCCATTAGGGTTAGATCAGATCGAAACTTTTTTGAATCGGATGTACTTACCAAGCCTAGTCCTCGTGGCCTTTTATTGCAAACTTCTACTGTGGTTGGCTGATTCAACTTCCTGTAATTTTGCTAATGGGGTCATTGTATCTATTCCTTGTTCAAACATCAAATTTGCATAGCGGCTTGTGCAGCCTCGGTATAAAATTAGCAATTGATGCGGTTTAGATTTTTTCTCTTCTTCCAATCAAAGATACGGTTGTTTAGGAAAAAAAAAAAAGTAGGGTAATTTATTTAGATCTTTTCCTTTGACATAGCCACTAGTTCGTAAGTATGATGGTTTTAAAGTCGGCACCCTGGCGAATAAAGCGGTGGACACTAGACGCGTCATATGTAGCTAGTTAGCTACCCACTCTATGGGCACCATTTGGGACAACTTATCTTCGATCCTTTCTAATTTTGGGATATCCTATACTCAGGCCTCTTTAGGATGCATCTCCTCTGCGATGATTTAATTCACCCGTTTTATTAAAAGAAAAAAAGAAAACACAGCAAAGCTGCTAAGATCCTTCAGAACCCATCAAAAGATACGCTAACGAGGAAAGCTGCATAACAATAATTTAACCGATCGACTACACAGAGACAACTCATGCCTCTGAGAAATAAATTTAGTAATTAATGCATCAATAAATAGAAACGACAATATGCCGTGGTTGTGTTTGGATGAGTATGAATCTGAATATCAGAAGTAATGAGCGCTCAGAAAAATCTTTTCGTCGGATAGATGTGATATATTAGTTAAATATTATAATGGGCTACGGCGGTAAATAAAACTTTTACCATATATATATCTCTCATGGCCGGTTTCCAGTAGGATTAGAAATGGATTCGGACTGGCCTGAAGTCTATCGAATTGGGCTGACTTCGGGTCGAACTTCGAATTTCGTCCAAAGCTATTCAGATCAGATTTAGACTTAAAAATAAGATTTATTTTCTTTCGAATCGGACTTAGATAAGCCTTTAGTCTGATTTGGATCCGTGCCGGGCCCGGATCTGAATTCGAATATGAATAAAACAAGTATCCTAAATCCTAATGCTTTGTGCTTTGTCCTCCTATCTTCTTTTCTCCGATGGGTTATATTCCAAAACTTTTTCACGGTGTCCAGGAACCCAATTGCCCCAAGCCCATTTTCGCCATCCTCCTCTCCTCTCGCTGCCACGCCATCATCCCTGTGTTCCGCTGGACTTTTGGGTCCCTCTTCGATACCCTCGAAGTAGAGCTTGCCAACAAGGGAAAGACCGACTTCGGAGAGGTGAACGATCAGGCGGCTTTCGATTTTCTTGCAAGATCGCTCCTTAGCAAGGATCCTATCGAGACCCAGCTCGGCTTTGACAGCCCCAAATTGATCACCAAATGGGTCCTCTTCCAGCTCAGCCCTCTGCTGACTTTAGGCTTGCCTAACTATTTAGAGGATTTCTTTCTCCACTCCTTCCATCTTCCGCTGGCGCTAGTTTGGGCCGACTACAATGGGCTCGCCAATTTCTTTCGTAAACTAGTCGGCCCGGCTCTGGATGAGGCAGAGCAGCTTGGGATCTCAAGAGAAGAGGCGGTCCACAACATTCTCTTTGCTACCAGCTCCAATGCCTTGGTGGGATGAAGATCCTGTTCCCGAGCTTGATCAAGTGGATGGGGCGCGTCGGAGCGCGGCTCCACGACTAGCTGGCGGAGGAGATCCGCTCAGCGGTTTGGACCAATGGTGTTGAGGTGAGCATGAGGGTGATAGAGGTGATGCCCCTGATGAAGATGGGGAGTCGAGGAAGATGGGAGAGCTGAGTGGGTTGGCTCAATCGAGCTCGGACAAGATTCGGATCTGTATTTTTTTAAAAAATCAGATCTAAATCCGATCCAAAGTTTGAAAAATTATTTCAGATCAGACTCGATCAGGAGTATGTCCCGACTCAGACCTGCCCAGCCCTAGTTCTCAGCAACCAGCTGAGGTTTTAGCCTTTTAGGGAACAAGCAGTTATACATTAACTGAAAGCATTTTTCTTTTGTTTTTTTTTTTCCTGAATATGCATTCATTGAAACTATCGCCATTCCTCTCTTTCTATGCAAGTTGATACTATTTCGTAGGATGGACGTCAGGTTAAGATCCAGTTTGTGATTTGAGCCGTCCACATCATCCCTGACTGCCTTCCGGCGGATTCAAAGTGTAGCGGATGCATGTCTTTTCCTATTCGAGGATTCCATCTTAGTTGAAGGTTTGTTAACCGACAAAGCTGTAACCGCTAGGCCCCCCAAAAATGACCAACCTCCCTACGAAGTAATTTTCTCATCAAATTCACTGGTGACAATTCAACCTGCTTGTTACTGGCTTGTGTTACCGAGCGAGGTAAAATTTCAGTTAAATATCACGAACTTACAATTTGTGTCGGTTTGTTCTTCTCGATCCTATGCATTCTTCTACATTTGCAATTTGAGCTTTATGCGGTACCACTCATAAAATTCTAGATAGTTGATTTGAAATGGCTCCATTAGAGTTGCACGCGGTCAAATCCCACCACCATGCATCTCGAATCCCACCAACACCACCATCAACAGCCAAGTTTTCCCTCCTAGTTGAACGCGTTCCCCACGGGGATGGGCAAGATGGTCCTTGGAGGTCCGTTTCATGCCCGCCAAGTGGGCTCCTCTATGAAGGCCCATGAAATAGCTGGTGCGCCAATGAGCGACGCCGAGTCAATCTCTCCAGTCCAAACAAGAGCACACGAGTGACCACACCGTGCGCGCCCCTTTGGCTCCAAGTGGATCGCGGACTCCACCGCCGGATAGCGACGACGGCTGATGGGACAGGATTCGTCCCTTCCTTCCAGCTCACCTCCACGGCTTGTCACCTCGACCGCTAAGTATCTGTGGACCAGAATACCCTTGTATATTTCCTTTTCTCTTCTATTTCTTGGACTTATAAAATCATACCCATGTGATGTGATGCGCACGTCGCTATGCATGTATTCATCTTGATTTGTTTGTTTGATCATTGTTGCATCAAACTACCAGAAGTTCTGCATAAATCAGGGTTGCAAAATGTTTTTCATGCATCGTTTGAGGATCTCTCAAACTCTCAAACTCATGGTAGATAATTGTCGCTGAAAAATTTTCAGATCTTAATTTTTCTCAAGATTAGGATTGTAAAAAAAAAAAATACTGATAATTTATATCAATAATCATGCATCTTGAATATCGAATTATTAGAGAAAATATACGTTATTTTTTCTTTTTTTTAGATAACAGGATAATCTGACTATATATTCATAAAGAGAACAATATACAAACAAAAGAATGAAATTCTCAACAGTATCCAAACCAACTGTCCGACTAATATACTATACATCCATCCAACAAGCCCACAAAATTAGTATGCAAAGTAAGATCCCAAAATTTTCGTTAACTAAGTCACGGACGAGTAATTTACTGAATCAATAGATTTAGTTTCAGAGAATGTACAGCAGCTGGCTTGAAGAAGTTAGTTAAGTCGAAGGAGTGTCCGTTGCTGCTACTGCCTTCTACTTGCTTGTTAGACCTGAACACTTGATTTGTTCCCTGCTGCATATCCCAGCAACCCTGTAAGTTCTTTGTAAGTCAGCCTGCAAAATTGTAGAGAGAGTAGCATCAATTTCATTGAATTGCCAAGACACATTCTCCTGCAAAGCATATTTAGCAATATAATCAGCAGCTTGATTTGCTGTCCGTGGGATATGTGAGTACTTGAACACATTGCATCTTATCTTCTAAAGCTTAATATCCTCCAGTAAGGGATGTTCCATTAACCCTTTCACATTTGTATCAGAAATCCAAGAGATAACTGACTCTGAATCACCCTCCATATATATGTTTTGAGCCTCCAATATTTCCATAGCTGCTCTAAGTCCCAACCAGGCCGCCACCAACTCAGCTTGATGCACCTGTAGCAAAGATATTTATCTACCTTCTGCTCTAATTAGTTCACCAGAAGAGCCTCCGATAATGAAACCTGCTGTAGCCTTATCCAAGCTGACCGCAGCATCAAAATTAACTTTGATGATTCCATAGGGGGGAGGCAACCAAGGAACAACATAGTTTAGATCTCTTCCTATACTAAGAAGAGGATAGTTGCCACAACGCCTATCTGGAATATTAGAGTTAACTGAGACCACTGCTCCAGCCTGATAAGGAACATAAGCATAAACACACCTCATGACCTGAGTAGGAGATTGATAATTGTTCTGAAAAATTCTTTCATTTCTAGCATTCCAGATCAACCAAGCAGCGATAGCAGCCATTGATTGATGCTTTTGTCTATCCTGGTGGAAGACATAAAGTTGATCAAGCCCAGCAAAGACAAAGACTTAAATTGTAGATTCAATCCGTTCAATAGTATATTCGAACAGTGAGCAGCATAAGCACACTCCACCAACACATGATTCAAATCTTCAGAAACATTGTTGCATAAATCACAATTAGTAAGTATATGAGGCAAAATACCCCTTCTAACAAGCAGGACCTTAAAGGGCAATCTGTTCCATATAACCTTCCACCAAAAATTTTAACCCTCATAGGTACTTGCAATTTTCATACCCATTGGCCATTAAAGTCATACCTTTGTTGCTGATTATTAATTAAATGATAATAATATTTAACAGATGGCTTCTTTGGCCAACAATTCTCCCAAGTCAACCGATCAGATCTCTATGAAGCTGAAAGTGGTATTCTTGTCACTTGAGTCATCATTTCAGTTGCCATAATATGGGAGATAGCTTGCAAATTCCACTCCCCGGAAGGATTAATGAGGTCACAGACTTTCAAGTCCTCAATTGACACTTCAACATTTATATAAGTAGGCCACAGAGCTATAGAGATGGCAGACAACCAAGGATCATGGTACACATTCACCGACTGTCCATTGCCAATTACCCAAATGAACTTATTATGAATCAAGGACCCACAACTTGAAATCATGCTCCATATTACAGAGCATTGCTGAGGTTTAATATAGTTGTTCCAAGTACCCTGAAAATGATACTTCGCTGAGACCATCTTAGCCCATAAGCTTCTTTGGTCAATGATAATTTGGAGGCAAATTTGCACAAATAAGCCTGCCTTCTGGTTGTAAGGGATGTCAATCCCAAACCCCCTTCAGTTTTAGGTCTGCATATATTTTCCAGGCAATGAGGTGCAGGCCCCTCCTATCTTTTTAATGCTGGCAAATGTTTCTGTTTTATGTGAAGCCAAAGGAAACTTCATGGGGCTACCATCAATATTGTTCCTGGAAGCAAAACTTATTTGATTGAAAACGGTAATGAGAATTAATAGGAATACTTTAATTCCTAGATGTAATGCGATTTCTTTATTTCCCTTCGTATTAGCTCCCCAAGAAAAGAGACGCTGAGGAATGCCCTGTTCAATCGAAATAGTTATCATTGTGCAGTGCTGAAACATGTTTCCATGTTTAAAATGGGAGCATTGTGTGGGATTGCACAATGCACATCGCCCACGAAGCTTCAAATGGGAAAAAAACAGAAATTAAAATATGCCCGTCCAAACGTTTCATGGCCATTGGACCACCTACGCATAGCTACTTTTTGCAGGCCTTGCCAAGACCAACCGACCACCTATTTTAAATTTAAACCGTGGAACTATTTATAAGATCATTCTATCAATTCTAACATGTGATGGGAAACATTAAGCTCGTGGGATTTTTTAAGCCATGGACCGTGGATTCAAGCGTGGCTATCGAGGGAGCAGCTCTCGTGTGGAAATGCCGCTTCACATTCATCGATCTGGCCTGCTTCGTATTGCGTGCAAAGTTGAGACGGAGCTGGCTTCTTCTCACGCCGTGGATAGAGTTTTCTGAGAGCTGTTCGTTGGAAAATAGAACTATAGATATTAAATATATTTAAAAAATAATAATTATATAATTTAATTAAATAAGATGATATATATTTTTTATGTCATATGCAGTGTATAAAAAATTATTGTATTACCGAAAGATTCGAAGCCACTGTTGGGCCTCATGGCCTCGAGAGATAAGGTTGTGATATTTGGTAGCAAGTCAGCAACCGAGCGAGTGAAGTCAGCAGTTGTACGAGTTGGCAAGTTTGGAGCTGTAATGTTTGTTTTGTTTTTTAAAAAAATATTTGGAGGTGTAATGTGAAAGACTTCAAAAACGAAAATTAATGCAGGTCCTGTGTTTGTGTAGTTGAATTATTTTTTTTTTTGGTAAATGAATAGCTTTTCGATGGGGGATTAATTAGGACAGACTGCCGGATCATTTAGTCTAAGGAGTGTACCTTGCTTGGACTAAGATAATACTATGATAAATTTTATGGCTTTATTGGCAAAGCAGTCAGATACACATTTTGGTTCATGTAGACTCTTCCATTCTCAGCCTCTGAATATTTAGTAATTGTTCCATTTAGAGTCCCCACTCAATTTGGTTCCCAAATCAAATTCCTTTGTCATTCTAGCTTCAATTTTGAGTTGCATGGTGATGACTTGTACACAAAATTCAATACCTTGCACGCGTCGCTGCTTTGACAAAGATAATATTTTATTGTTTCATTTAGCAAAGTAGTCAGATACACATTTTGTGGTTAAGATCTCCTTCAAAAGGAGACTCTCCCAACTCTTCTCTAGTACTGTGTGCTCTACCAAAGACGGAAAAAAAAAGGGAACCATTGCATCTAGACTCTTATGTTCGTAGCCCCTGGATATGCGGTAACTATTCCATTTAGAATACCTACTCGTTTTAGTTACCAAATCAAATTCCTTTGTCATCCTAGCTTCAATTTTGAGTTATATATGATGTCTTGTGCACAAAATCCAATACTTATGCACGCATCGCTGCTTTGACCAAGATAATATACTATGATAATTTTATGGCTTCATTTGGCAAAGCAGTCAAATACACATTCTATGGTTAAGTTTCTTTCCAAACTGAGATTTTCTAACTCTTCTCTAGTACCGAGTAGTCTACCAAAACAAACAAACAATATTAAAAAAAAAAAAAAATCTTGCAGACTCTTCTGTTCGCAGCCTTTGATATTTGGTTACTGTTCCATATAGAATCAGCACTCGCTTTTGTTCCCAAATCAGATTTTCTTTCGCCATCCTCGCTTCAATTTTGAGTTGTATGCACAAAATTCAATACGTTCCACGCGTCGCTTTTGGTTCCATTTACACCGGAAGTGTGAAATCTTTGAACTGTCGCAATCCCACTTGACTACCTACTACATTGAAGTAATAGCCGTTGGACTCTATAGATTGGTTCTGATGGCTGTTTCTTTAGCTCGGAAAATTTTAAAGCTTTTCATAAAGAAATTTACCATCGATGGTGAAAGGAAAAAGTGCTGTCCATACATGGCAAGTTTTTTCAAGCGGCAAAAGATGTGTTAGGTCATGCAGTGCTCATGGTTGGGCACAGTGGCACAGGTCTGACTATAAATTTCCCCGGGTGTTAGCCTTCCAACAAATCAAATTGGCATCCTACAATGGATTATTCCTGCAAGATTATGGCTTTGCTTCTCGATAAACAAAGAAGAATTTGAAACATGCATCGCCACCCAATTTGGCGTCAGAAGCAACGCATCCTTAACCTTGATACAATATCATGGATCCCGGAATTAAATTTGAATGTTGGCACAATGTATCCATTGCTTTCTGCACTGGAAAATGACCTTGATTATCTCAGCCATCCCCTTGTCCAATGACTATCTAACCTAGTCTAAGGATGGCAACAGATCAGATATGTGTCAAATCAAATAATATCGTCATTTGTTCTATAATTAAAACTTCATATCCATATACTTTCTGTATCTATTTTAGGTCGGATCAAATAGAGATGCAGATCGAATTGAGTCGGATAGATAAGAAGCATAAGATCAGATTGGCTAAGGAACACATTATATAAATAATTATAATTTTTAAAAAATTAATTAAATTATATCGGGTTGGATTTATGATAAGACATACCATTATTTGTATCCATATGAATCATTTTGAGTGTTTTTTTCTAGAATATATATTCATTCCGATTCTAATCAGATCCTGATGGGTCGGCTAAAATTACCGTATCTAATCTGGTTTGGCTCCTTACATATTGAGACCCCTTTCCTGAGCTGCAAGTGCAACTTCTTCTGGTACAAAAAGGTAAACATGGATAAGTTGAGGAGGGATTAGGGACAGATTTGCAACACACCATGCAGGCATTGCATTCACGGCCAAATTAACCTTCAGGAAGGTTTGGATTCCTCTCATCATAGGCCTTTTCTATGTTCACTTTGGCACGTCTAAGCCTTCGTAATTGTCGGTACAAAATGGAAAAAGGTCTTTGGTCATGAGATATTATTGAAAACCACCAACAGCAGATAATTTAATTTGCTGATAGAAACAAGCTCCATGTGTGCGAGATCGGTTTTATTGATTTCAACCTTTGGCCTTTAATACGACACCTTTCCATCTCATTCTTGTCGTTCCTTTTGTCATGATAAAATAGTACGCTCCACCTTTTACCCATTCCTTGTTCTGTGGCCTATGGAAGGCCGGCCTTCTTTGAATCTTCTCTCTCTTTTGCAGCATATAATTTTGAGACTTTTGTTATGTGACAGTGGAAATGAATTGGCCATGCTATCCCTTCTGACAAGAGAACACTCATTGCTGGAAAATTATATTTCAGATGGACAAATGTGTTGTTTATAATATTTTTTGAACCATCATCTCTCCGTACCCAAAGAAAGCTTTTATGGGATCTGAGCAGCCTAAAACAACGTGCACATTGCTCTATCCATTGCTAAATAAATTAGTAATCTTGTGTCGTACATGTTCCTCTTGCATTGATTGCTTGACAACAATGTTGATAACATATCTGATAACTAGACTACCTGAAAACATATATTTCGGAAATCTACAATGTATGACCACTTGTGAGACTACAACTTCACAAATCGCTTCGACCTCCAAGGGATACTTTCATCAATGGAAAAACCTCCATTGCTCCAATTTACTAAAACCGCGTCTCAACCATTGTCATTATCATTGAAAGCTGGTTCCTTGTAGCTTCCTATTGGTCTCCCACTTATTTCCTCCCAATGCCGTTGCTGTTTTATATTGTCACTTTCAGTTTCCCCTTTGGTGCTATCTATTTCGACGCCACCTTCCTTCACGTTCAAGCCAAATCCAAAATAAATGAAGCGTCCTTAAAGAACAAGAAACAATGAAGGAACCAATTAAAATGATTCATCAACATAAGGGAATGAATGGATAAGGCCCTTGCTAAATTCAGAATGCATATGAAGAAATGTCCGGGAAAAAACCAGGCAGATGCATTGCAAAGAATAAGAGGATTTTGTATAAAAGAAATGCATTCTTTATCATTTTGCCAATTAAAGAAGAGTATCATTTTAATTTTTCTGCTTTCATACAGGTCTTTTTTTTTTTTTTTAACGTTGTGGACAAAATTATTCCTAGCCCTCTCATGTTGGATTTTTTTTGTCTAACTAAGTTGGCATGTTGAAAACTTGCAGAAGTTTTTAATACCTTTTACCATATGTTTTGAACGTGATATACACAGATACGTAACAAAGAGTGTTCAAAACATATTTAACATGGATGATAATTTATCACCACTAATCATATAGAAACAAAGAATACTATAACTTGTTAGAGCATTATAAATCAGTAATGTGTAGAGATAATAAAATGTACAAGGTCTATGTAAGTTTTCTATTTACGCGCTATGTTCAAATTTTCTTTTTTTCTTTCAAACTTGTACAATTTGTATCAATGTTGTGGTTGATGTAACCAATGTGTGGCAATCTTGAAACCTTATAAGAAATCTGTAAGAATATATAATAATATGAAATCTACGAGTCGAATAGGTGATTATAATTTTTTTCAAATTTTAAAAATAATACTTCCCTTATGGTCAAATATAAATTTCTATAACTTCAACTCATTTTATTTTGATGGTTTTACATCAGCTATCTCATATACGCAAATAGCAGTTATAAATCAAGCTACCGCATAACAATTTAAGTAAAAAATCGCATCCTCTCCACTGATTAATTTTGTTGCCGTGCTATCTAAAAATATTAAATAAAAAGATTAATTATCAGGCTTCCGAGCATCCCAATTGATAGCGTCAAGAAATGTCTCCTAATAAAGTTGGGAAAGTGACCTCCATTTTCCCCAAAAAAATCTAAAACTTTACCCAAAATAAATATCTAAATATATTTCTTTCCAAATAAAGAGAAAGAAGGCTATTGCCGTCATTTCGTTGACACCATTCCTTATCCCTCCCGACGGGGCCCCCCTCCCACCTTTATAGGGAGGGCCCTCTAGTCCTCCAACCCAAGGAAAGCAGAGAAAGAAGAAAAAAGAGCCACCCTGAAGTCCCTGTCCTCTCTCCTTCCACTCTTCTCTGCAATCTCTCCTTGCTTTGCTCAGCACCGACGGGATATTCAGGAACCCATCACCTAATTCTGGTCTCCTCCTGCTCGTCTCCCGAAAGAGAGTGAGATAGGTCTCAGTGGCAGGTGCGCCCAGGCTTCTTGTCATGGCTCCTCTGTGATGAGCACCAGCTTCTTCGGACACAAGTACTAGAATTTGAAGGGCGGCCAAGATTTCTCCGGACGAAGGAATCATGCCCGTCGGATCCCATCGATCACACAGGGAAAAAGGTGGCGGGGTGTAAACTTTCTCAAGGTTGTGCGGGGGAAAAATTTCTCTTTTTTTGTTTGGTGAAGGGAGAAACAGAGGAGTAGAAGAGGAAGAAAGAGAAAGGTTGGATATGGCGGGAAGAAGCGCTTATGTGAGTTCAAATATGGCGGGTTTGCTCCAGACTGGACGGATTTCTTCCGAGGCTGTGGAGGCCCTGCTCCCTCCGGGACCTTCTCAGGGAGAATTCCATGGTACCAACTCACTCTCTCTCCTCCCCTTCGCCCCGGTTATTTTCTGTTTTTGATGTTAAAAGATTTTATTCCAAGGTTCTAATTGATTTATGAGCTTCATTACTTTTTGCTTATTAAACATGTATTGGATGTTCCGGATTGCGGAATAAGTGTTGGAAGTTGGTTTTCGCAGACTTCTGAAAACATTTTTGAGGACTCCTGTTTTCAGTGTTACAGACTTTTGGAAACATTTTTTATGTTTTCAGAGATAGAATTGAAAGTTTTTGCCATGTTGATGTAGATTCAGTGGATGATTAAAGCACTGCAGGTAGATCGGGTCTCTTACGCGTAACCACTACTTCTTCAGTGATTGGTCTCTTTTCACGATCTTGCTCTGCTGCCTCCTCTAGTAGATTCTGGCATACAAAGTTAGCGAGCTCCTGTTATATATGTTTTTTTCTCCTCATTCTGTTATAATTTTAAGGTGTGAACAATCATCTGACTTAGCGGCATTCCCTTTTACCATTTGTCATACTGATGGTGATGGGCACCTAATATTTCCTTTCTTTCTGGGTTTCTTCTTCCCTTAACAATTTGCGTTGCCTTACCTCTGTCTTTGTCATGGGTTCACATTTTTGCGCACCACTTTTTCCATAGACTTCAGAATTTGCTGCGAAGGACTTTCTCATCATATTCTTGCCGTAGATTTAACATTTTCATGTGGGAAGGAAAGAATTGTTTAACAAGATTATTGTCAGTTACAAGAAAATTTTTCTCTTGTATTCATTTTCGAATTTATCTATGGTGTTGATTTTGCACTTTTGTAGCTCTTATAAATTCTTGGATTCAAGTGACACACACTATTTACTATGTAAAATTTAAATATGTATCAAAAGGGTTCTTTTCACAAATTCTTAACATCCAAAGGTGAACATGCATTGCGTAAGGCTAAAAGTCTCTTGCTTCCATAGTCAACAATAACTGAAAACTAATATAGTTGTTTCATCATTTTTCCGTTTAGAATACTTCAGTATAAGCCAAAACTTTTCCACAGAAATCTGGCATACAATTGGAAAAAAAAAAAAAAAGGAGAAACTTTCTCCATTCATATATCCATAGTTCTTTATATATATATATATATATATAT
>KE504928.1:498592-511547 GCA_000441515.1 Elaeis oleifera
CTTTCTTCTTCTCTCTCTCTCTCTCTCTCTCTCTCTCTCTCTCTCTTTTCCCTCATTTTTTCTCCATAATCTCCAATTTTTCCTTCAATCTCTATACAGCAAGAACAGCAAATTGAAATGGCAGCAATCCCCTGAGACCCAATGATGAGCGAACAACAATATACTCGAGTGATAATAACATGGAAACAGAGTCATAGCAGCAGTGTATATCAGTTGAATGCAGGTACAAATCCAGAGAAGTATTCAAATATATAGAAACAATCATCATATTGAAGCAAACAATTTGATCAGCAGTGTACCCAGCATATAGGAAGGAACAATAACGAATGCAAAAACATCTGATTATAGATCCAGCAGCAGCTTGACAGGTGAAATGCTACCATGCAACCATTCATGATCACTATGGGATGAAGGTTCAAAGAATAGTAATTCTGATTTCTCTGAATTTCTTGTATCTTGGACTTAGTTCTTGAAGTTCCCATAGTACATAAAGCTTGAAGCATTGAGATAATGGGTAGAATTGAATACATTATAGTGGTTAAGGATGTCCCTTGCTTCATAACATTAAAGATAGAATAGCTTAACACTGCCAAAATGGCCATAAGCTATCGAAGAAGATGAGTCAAAATACGAACCCATAAAGTAAATGTGTTGAGAATAGGAAACTAATATTTGTATTCTCAACCTGCATTTTATATTTTCTCTCCTTCTCACTCTCATTCTTTTTTCTTTCCTTCTCTTTGATTCTATCTTTTTATTCCCTTACATTGAGACACCACTTCTTGCATCTCACACAATTTAATTTTGACAACCCTCCAATGCTTTTTTCCTCATACAATAACTTGTTATCCATAAGTACCCATTTTGGATGGTAATGAGAGGGAGGACAAGAGGAGGGGCGCGACTAATCCAAGTACCATGACAATTCCAGAAGAGCCCATAATAACATGGAAGGAAACGGTCAAGCAAAAATCCACTAATCTCCTTTTTCCCCGATATTAAGAATCAGCTGATCCCCCACGATGAAAGTATATGAAAAGATAAACAATGTCCAAGAAATCCTTAGTGTATGATACATCAGTAGAAGGTGTTTGCCCAACCTTCTCCTACAATGAGTTGGCCCTTTAATACCAGTTATGAAAGCAACCTGCATCGCATTCAGAAATCAAAGTATGGAGCAATAATGGCATTTAGAAATACCTCCTTGTAATGTGATATGCTGAACCGGTTTCCCATTCTCCTGCCACCTTAGATACCATTGAAAAGCCTGCTTATGCAACAGTAAAACAGCAATAGGAAGATTATAGCCTACCAAGAGTTATGGTTAAATAAATTTACTGAGTGAATGAAATTTGAGAAGAACTAAGCAACACCAGTAGCAAGGCAAGCAGTGCAGTACAAGCAAACAGACTATAAATCTCAGAGCATAACAAAAGAAGCTAGTAGGATATATGCATCTCCAACACCTTAGGGATCTCTCATATATTGAATACCATATGCATCAGCTCTGTTACAGGTATCAACATTTAAGATCAACAACACCTCAGATGACCACACAAAATCTCCTTGCGTGGCTTTATTGGTCATAAAATCTGCAGCTTGATTAGCTTATCTATAAGTATACATGATTTTACTTAAAATCTTTGAGTCTTTCCACTGATATAAATCCTTTACACAAGGAATATGATAGAGCTTTACCATTGTACTATTAGTTAACCAAGATATAACAGTTGTTGAATCACCCTCCAACCATATTTGAGATATTGCTGTCTTGACTCCATACCGACATGGGACCTGCAAAGTTTGAGTATATAGGCAGCCATTTACTTTAGTAAATGCCCACGGCCTATGTGAAAGGTGTGATGAGGTCGTAAAAGAATTACTAAAGATCCAAACGTTTCAAGCCCACCAAACATCCATGCTGCATATGTCAAGGGTAATTTTCTTTTATTTTACTAGAAGGTTATATCTATGTGATAGGAATAGCGAGGCAACAAAAAATTTAGAAGGTAGAGTGTTGCCTTCTCCAAATGGATCCTTGCACCAAAACTGGGAAGGACCCGAACTGTAAGTAGTTGAATTTTAAAGTTCATCGGATCTGTGGGACATATCGCTTTAGATAAACTATGTGAAAAAAAATCATATTAAGTTTGAGAGATTAAGACTGTAGATGATGGTGTCGCGCGATACTGATAGTTGGGCCCAAATTGAAGCGACTTTCTGTCATGAGCTGGAATCCACCGACAAAACCCGCTCGTTCGTCCTGGGTTAGCCCAAGCGAGCTCCTCCCCAGCTCCACGTGGACGAGATCCGTTAGAGTTGGAAAGGAAGGAGCGAGTTTAAAATGTAAAGCCCGAGTAGATCGACGGCCTTCGCCCTTCAGGCCGTTTCTTTCCTCCTCCTCTTCTGATCTTAGACATTTAAACTAAAAGAAATCTCGAATACGAGAGATCACCCTTCTTCCCAAATTTTGTTGGATCTCCGTCTCCTCCTCCTATCCTTTCCTGTATTTGAAAAAAGTTCAATCCTCTAGTTTTCTGCGAGCTATTACGTTAGATTCTTCCCCTTCTCTCTCCCAATCAACGCCCACATACTTGGATTCGGGATTCGAATTGCACTGGGGCTTTGGCTAGATACCCTCGCATCATGATCAGTTCTTCCGACTGATGCGTTTTTAGACGATTTGGTCAGAAGGGTTTTGTTGTTCTTCGGGTATAGATTCGGATTCTTGGCGTTCTTGATGGATCTTGGTTTGGTTTCCCCATTGAGTGGATCTTTGCGTGGTATTCAATGATTTGCGCATCTCAAATGCGTTGCTCCTCGCTGGGATTTGAGGGGGGGACTTTGATATCTGAGAGATTTGGTTCTTGGGTCCGGAGGGAGGTTCTTGTGGTTGAGGAATTTGGGGAGCCATGTTTTGGAGGGAAGGGAAAGGGAGAGGGACAGCAGAGAGCAGAACGGTGGTCCTCCTTGCGGACAGGTCCGGGTCCTCGTGGTCGGAGACGCTGGTAATCAATCGATCCCTATCTCTCTTTTTCTTGCTGAATATTCGATTTTTCTCTCTTTATGTCTCTGTACCGAGGATCTTTAGTCCTTCCTACTAGATACTCAGAAAAATATTTACCACTGTTGATTTGGAATTGTTTAGACTGAATACCACTGATTGTTTTCAGATTTTTGTTTTTGATTTGGGTTCGGTTTATTGTGTATTATGCAAGCCCAATAATATATAAATGGGTTTGCTTATTGCAAATGTATCTGACTATTAACGACTCAACTGATTTTTGGAATTCATTGACGACTTATATCTAACCGATTATAGGTGACACGCATTCTGTATGCGTTAATAAAACCATGATCACGTTTAACGTGTGACTGTCGATGCAGACATGCACTCCAATAGCATTCCATGTTCGGAGGTGAAACAGTGGTTTCACAAAATGGATTTTCTCTTCAGGTGTTGCAAAGAGCCTACAGCTAAAAAGGGTTGCTTGAAAGATCGTTGTCTAAAATATGAGATATTAAGCATTTTTGTTTGAGATGTTTTAAGTTTACTATCAGCAGTAACGAGAACATAAAAGTATGAGAAAATTGGTAAATTAAAATATTTTCCTTCCCCTGGTTAGTGTTTCACATATGCAGTGCTGGTGCCTAGAGTTTTCTTCTAGTATGAATGGCCTTAACCATATATAGCCAAATAAACCATGCACTTTATCTTTGAGACAATGTGCTTGCGCTAACTAGTTTTAGCATATGGAGTGTTCCATGTAATACATGCATGTACGTATACATCCAAGTTGTTTGTGTGTATTTATTCTTATGTATATGTATGTCTGCTTCATGAATGTTTGCCGAACCTATTGCTTAAGGCTTGATATTTCTTTATATCCTATCAGGTGTCGGAAAGACATCTCTAGTTCATCTAATTGTAAAAGGTTCTTCAATTGCTCGGCCACCTCAAACAATAGGGTGTACAGTGAGTGTTAAGGTAAGGTTGTTACATTTTCTTTCGAATTGGAATGTGGCTTTCACTTAAGGTTTTTCACAAAATCAAATTTTATCTTATCCAGCATATTACTTATGGAAGTGCTAGCAGCTCTTCTAATAGCATAAAAGGCGATGCAGAAAGGGACTTCTTTGTTGAGCTTTGGGATGTCTCAGGACATGAACGGTACAAAGATTGCCGATCTCTTTTCTACACACAAATCAACGGTAAGCTATTCTTTCATGTTTTAGATTATTTTACTTGTCTAGCTATGTATAGGTCCAACTTGTCCACAAGATCACATGTTTTCTATTCCCTTTTTTTTTTTTTGTTTTCTGTATATGGTAAAGGACATGATATCTGTTTGAGGAGGATATTACTAAATTTTACTTCATGAATTCATAATGTTTTTTTTTCTGGTAAAGGAGCTTATAATGGCTTTTAGAGGAACAATTTTCCACGAATGTTATATTGATATCGACGGGTTCTTCTTTCTTGATATTGGTGTGTTTTTATATGAAAAATAGATATCAAAATATTAGTATAAATATGAAAAGTTTATAGTTTTTCACCACTGATGTGAGAAAAGTAGAGCTAAAAGCAAAATGCAGTCATATGCTGTGAGGGAGATCACTTAAAGCACTTCATGTATTGAATCTCCTACTTGATCAACTTCAATATATGCTGTAAACTGAAATGAATACTGGAGAAATGGAATAAACCACAAAAAGTTGTTGTTTATATCTACCTAAGGGATGTTGTTGCCTGTACTGGCTGAATTTGTTAAGGGCGGATGTAATATTGGACAAATGGACATGTTGTGGAGGCTGATGACAATACTACTGCATATGACAGCATCATCAAGACCATTATTGGACTACTTTTATTCATACAAGATCCATTATTGATCTTGCCTTCTCTTCTTTTGATAAAATGGTATTTGAAGATATCTGAAGATTGCTAAATAAAAGAAGAGATGTATAAGACAAATTAGGGCCTGATAGCTACAATGTGTAAGATACCATTGGGGCGTGACATAGCTATCTGAAACCTTCAGGAGTTTATTAGTTATGAATTACATAATAAAAGGGAAGTGATTTTAAGGAGATCAATATTCTAAGTACAGAGGGAGAGAGAAGGGAATCTTTCCTGTAAATTTTAGATGGGATTGGATATTGAGAGGGATGCATGTGCATTGGCACGAATTGGTATGGATGGGGACGGGCCTGCTTTCTATGCCGGTAGCCATGCTACTTGATTGAGCACATAATTGGAACCATAATAACACGACTCCAAATTATTAAAAAATTTACTTTTCTCATTTTTTCTCCCTTACAAATAATTCTATAAAATTCTCTTCTTAAATAAATCATCAAAATGTGCACAATTATTTAATAATTATTGACAGAGTTTATGATTTATCAAAAATTATTCATGTCTAGTTCAGGAAACCTTATATAAATACAAATTGACAATGCTACATATTGTTGCCAGAGGTGTTAGTTTGTTGTTACCATTTATTATGCTCACTCATAGCATGCTTGTCGTCACATAAATATAATATAAACATTTAATTCTTGTATTCTTTATTTTTTCATTTTCAACTTTTTAGTAGAGTTTGAATTCTTTTTAAATGTTTGGCATATCTTCATTTTTTTCTGAATTTTGGATCTTTATGCTTAACCATATTGTTCCCATTTTGAAACCTGTGACTATGATCAATCAGAATAGCCTGGCATCATTGGCATGGTATGGTACGTTACTGTACTGCTAACATGTGGCTTTATGGGGTAGATGTGGTACATGAATCCTTGGTGAGTGAGAGTATTTGGGGGCTTAGTTTGGAAATGGATCTAGAATCATGGGTCATTGATCTCTATCCTTCTATGCTTGGTTTTTGTATTTGCATTTTGCTTTTTCATGTCTTCTTTATTTAACAACCTCTTTGGAAATTATTCCTGTTGCTTGTCTCTTGCCATGGATCCACTGCCTTTGTGTTAGTGGTTGACACCTTTATGCAGATTATCCATCTTGGCATATGGGTGGTATTTGATTTCTTCTGGTAATCATCATCTTGTGCATTTGCCACAGGCCTGCAGCCAGTAATCAGAATATCTACAGATATATTCAGCTATGATGTTCTTTAGATTTTCAATTTTGAGTTTAACCAGGGGATAATAAAATTATTATCATAATCTGAATATCTTTTATTTTAGCATTATATGGCGATTATTTATCTTAAGATTGTCCACTTTGAAGCCTGTTTACTTGTAAGACATGAGAATATTGCTTCTTTCTCACAGTTATTAACAATTAAAAGTCATGTTTTGACAGAAAGTAGCCTTGTGTTTTCATTGTCCCAAATTCTGTTTACCTTCTGGCCATATTCTAAAACAGAAATCATAACAGTTTTTTTCTCATAAGCAAGTTTTCTTATTCATGTTGAGCCATGACCATAGGGAGAGTGCATGTTACCCAATCTGATGATGTATGACTATATGGTGTTATTGGTGGGAATATTCTGGAAATACCACTTCCTATCTATGATAATAGTGAGGAAACTGATCATTGCATGTCATGATTGTTGTTTAATTTTGCTTATTTATTTATTTTGGGAACAACAATATAATCTACTTCAGTGTGTTTATTGAGAATTAACATACTGTAGTCATTCTCCCCTTTTGACACTCATCCATAGGTGTAATATTTGTTCATGATCTCTCCCAAAGGAGGACAAAGACAAGCTTGCAGCGGTGGGCAGCAGAAATTGCAGCAACCGGAACGTTTTCAGCTCCAGTTGGATCTGGTGGGCCTGGAGGTCTTCCTGTTCCTTATGTGGTTATCAGTAATAAAGCTGATATTGCTGCCAAGGAGGGCATCAGGGGAAGCAGTGGAACCTTGTTGATGCTGCTCGCCAGTGGTTGAAAAACAGGGCCTACTTCCATCTAGCGAAGAACTTCCTTTAACGGAGAGCTTCCCAGGCAATTCAGGCCTCATCACAGTAAGAACGGCAATTTTTTTGCCCTTTTTAAGTTCCATATTTTAATTTTAGCCTGATACAGTTATATTAAGATATACTGAAATGCACCACTTTTACAATTCTTTCTACAATATCCAAGTCAACTATGTTGCATGTGATCTTTCATGATAATAATTAGTTGTGTTGATATTTTGGTGCTTTTTGAACATAATAGATCTATATCCTGTTATAGCATATCAAAAATTCTCAGTAGTGCCCTTCTTGAATTATTCCTGTTATGCCTTCAACGTATTTTGTACTAGGTACCGCCTGGGTGAATATATGTTTGTGCAATATATCAAGAAATTCTGCTTTTATCAAAAAGCTGCCATGCATGCCGTGAAAACTATCATAATTTTAATAGATGAATTGTCAAAATGGAGTTGGCTTTGTTTTGGAGCTGTTTTAAGTACTTTCTAGACTTTGTTTAATTTGTTCCTTTCTTTGGTGTTGTTTGGTTTCTGGCTTTCTGCACCTATTTATGTTGTCATATATTGGGTTTTTGAGTGGCTACCCTTTCTTCCTGATAGGGGTATTTCCTGTATATAATGCAGACTTTTGTATACTGTTTTTTTGGCTGCCGTTGCCTTTCTGTACCATCACTATGTGCAGGAATGCCATATTTCTCAAATAACTTGGTGCTTTCCGTTGTGTGCTCACTTGATTTACACATTATTGGCAGTTTAGCTAAATGTTTATTTGGGAATGCATCATCATGAATTCAGTTGGATGAGATCCAGATCCTAAATTACTTTGAATAAGGGTACATATTAGTGTTATCAAATTCTAAATGCTCTTCAAATAATTGTTTCTTAGAAAACATTTTGTGGCTTAATGATAAACCTTTCAACAACTTAGTGCTTGTCCTCAGGCCACGTGCCCTTTATTTGCAGGATGTTGGGTATTTAACCAAGTGATATTTTTTTAGAATGTCTCTTAATGAATTGGGTTGGATTTGGTCCAACTTTTGAAATTGATTTCAATTTCATGTTGGATTTGGGTTGTCCATTGTATGATCCAATCCTAAACGAACCCAATCCCAAAGCTAAAATGGATCTGTATGGATCAGTTTAAAATCTGACAAGACCAAACACAACAAGATCTAACCATTGCAACTTAAAAGTAGTGGACATATGATTATTTATAGTATTGTAGAACTGCTATTTAGTCTGCAAAATAAATTAATAGCAAAGAAAAAATTGGCTGGATGGTTCTGTATTATTAAGCTGAGCAAGAAATGATAAACATTACCTAGATATAGTGATCTGTGCTGGTATTATATTTACGACAATATTGCTTTTGTTATACACAATAACTTTTCAACAACCTCTTATACATGTTTGGAAATTCAGCTCTCTAGCACCTTCCACAATACCAACCCACATTATCATGTGTGGAACCAGCTCGCAAACTTCATTGGTTCTCCATGTACATTTTTCTTCTTTTACACTTTCTATTTACCACTAGATATTATGTCATATCTTAGGTTCTTTATCTTGTCATGCATACTTTTACAATTAAGTGCATACTCCAGCAATCAAATCTTTTCTAGATTCTAATAGGAGCCAGACCCTCTTAGAGAGTGAGCTGAGAGATTAGTTACTTGATTTGCAGCACGCAGCAGGGAACATTCAATGCTCTAAGTCTACTTTCTAACCATTATATATATGTTGTTTGTTATTTTTTTGGTTAAGAACATTACTTAATATTTTTAACTGTGTAGGTTTTGAAATTATTTATTTATATTAAGCATTTTTTTTTTTGAATTTTCTGTTTACCACTTGCAGGCTGCCAAAGAAGCTAGATATGACAAAGAAGCTTTGATTAAGTTTTTTCGCATGGTATGTATCAGTGCTCTTGTTTCATCATGCGGAACTTTACTACTGTTATATGTTTGGTGGTGATCTAGTGTAGTTGTTTAATTTTAGTGACATGCATTTATTCAGTTAATCAGGAGAAGATATTTTTCTGATGAACTACCAGCATCAAACCCATGGGCTGTAGCTCCCATACAGAATTCCATCCAACGTTTGGATGAGATCTCCACTGATGATGATCAATTTCAAAAGAAATTAAGGTATGCTCTTTTAACTTTTTGTTATCTTACCTTCACTGACTCATTTCTTTCCTTATTCTCTTCTGTTCATTAATTACTTAGAGCTACTTTATTTTTTCATTCCTTTGTTACATCAATCATCCCTATTTTTGCCTTTGATTTTGTTTAATTTGTATCTCAACCTATCTGGATCTGTAACATTCAGGTTTAGCATCAGGTGCTTATAGCATCGGCTTCCCTACTTTGAAAGAGAAAATAAGCTCTCTAACATGCAAGTCGGCATCTGGAAGTCATGTCAACTGTCAACCTACTGAATGTTTGGCCTTGATGAGTAAATTATAAGACCAGGTGTAAGAGCATAAGCTATGCTACAATATCCATAAGGTTTAAGGTGAATCAAGTAGATGGCAGTTTGTCTGCAGAAAGAGTAGGTGGTGGTTCCATGGCAAAAATGAAACAAATATCATTTAGTAAGAACAAAAGTGAAATAAATATCAATTCAGTAAGTACAGAGAAATGTATAAACGAATGACTGTATAAGAAACGCAAGTAGAAAAATCCCTCTACCAGATCATCTGAGTCCATAAGTGATCTAAATTTTGAGAATTTTCGCATGCTCTGGTGGCAGGTCCCTTTATGGGCATAATTTTTGATGGTGTGTGGACAATTAGCAAGTGGAATACTTCAAGAATGGTTTAAGTTCATCCATACTCCATCAAAAATGGAACTTTTATTTGCCCAGAACCGATTCAAACACAAGATCATGGTGATTTTGGAAAAACTAAGTTATATGGCCATAGCTATGTATATATAAGCTTTTTGTGTCTTTTTATGCTTGCCTATTTAACTATCTAAATTCTGAAAGCATTTGAAAAACAATGATCTTGGATCTTGTAAGTTTTAACAAGATTAGAAGTGTGTTAGATGTCTGTTTTTATTCAAACTTCAAAGCTTTAGAGACTTTGAAAGTTTCCTAGAGATTTTTTTGGGGGAAAAGAGAGAGTGTTTTGAGTAGACTGGCCCTCATGAGTAGTGATTTGTGAGATATGAGATAAAGTTCTTCTTTAAAGGTGTCAAGTTGAAAGACCCAGGAATTAAATTCTATTCCTAATTTTTCCCCTATTTTTCATGTAGATAGATCATAGTGTATTTTCTAATCGATCTCCTATACATTATGCTGATAAATCATCTTTAGGCACAAATGTTTTGGATACCATCAATTTTTGAACTTAAAGAGAAAATCTTGCAATTTTTCATATGCATATTTAATTATTATTAATTTTAATTCTTTAGGTTGGTATCTATAGATTATTTTCAAATATTTTATATTATTATCCACAATCAAAGGATATACCACAACCAAATGACATGAAACATGCATTTTGACATTTTTGTTTAATTTTTTATTTCATTAAGTAACAGCTACAATGGAAATATACACACAAAATTATGAACTAAAGTAATACATGTACTCTATAATAATGTCTTATATATTTCTTGACTTATTATATTTTAATTTTTTATTTTAAATATTTTAGCATTTAATTTAAACTTTATATATTCTTTCATTGAACCTTTAAAACTCAAACAGTATTACTGGAATTGTTGAAAGTCAAGGACTCAAGTACCTCCTCCTGGTTGTCTGCATAGCCATAACTACCTATTGGCGTCAGGTTCATGCTTCATATGCCCCTTGGTATGATACTGTACTGAAACATATGGTAGTTGGTGTCACCTTGACTGTGCCAGCACCAACTATTGTGCTGTATATTGGTATCATATTATATGTATTTTATATTGGATGGTAAATATATTATCATATGGTATGTATTGGTTTATTGGGTATATATGATGGTTGATACTAATGTACTATTTATTATCCATTTTCTGTTGATAGTTATTTACAAGTCGATAATGGTTAAGACAGCACAAGCATGAAGCCATTTATTCCTAATGTGGATTGTTTAGCTGCTACTATTGTGGTTACTGTCAGTCATGGGAATTTGTCAAAATGTGTGCATCATATCTTTGTCTCCGCAATAGGATGTTATTTGTGCATGCTATCAATTTCTTCAAGGGGAATTCTTTACTAGTTACATATATACGTCCAACTTATGCTTGTGTTCGGTCAAAAATAGACATAACACGATCACCAAAAAAAAATAGACATGACACTAAGTAGAATGAATTCTGCTGTTTGGCTTGGATAAGATGCAATAAAATGGATATCATGGTGTTAGAATTTCCATCCTATATGGCTTCAATGTTATGTCTGCGAGTTTTTTCTCTATCAGAGATCTACACAGTCCACTTGTAGTATCTTGGAGGATCTTCTAACTTTTTCACCCTTATATGCCTGTTGATGCACGCTTGCTTCCGTACTTATATCTGTTCTGCAGAGTTATCTGCAAGTTTGTACAGGATGAAGATTAAACGTTAATAGTCATTGAAATTGAGGGCATGAGTGAAATTCAGTCAATAGGTTTGAAGGCATAATGACATTAAGTGTAAAGTAGCGGTCAAACAAAGGACCAGCTGTTGATTACCCCTTTATATTTTGGTCATGTCTGGACAGCTCGTGCAAATACATGACCTAGATAATCATATTTATGCATTCTAAATTTTGGAATCTTGATATGTGGCAGCTATTACTTAAAGTATGTGCCTCAATAATTATGGGGTGCTTGTGGGGCAGCCTGATCTCACATGACGCCTATACCACATTAATGTTCCTGTTCAATATTGAAATTCTTATTATTTCTTTTTTTTTTTTCCTGGTAGAAGTTTTTGATCATATTTCTTCATGTTCTAGCAGCTTAAGTGGTGAGAGTCACAAGTACAATGCGCTTCCTCCTGTCCCTACTCAAAGAAACCTAACACCACCTCCCACACTCTATCCGCAGCAGCCAATGTCTACATCTGAGAGTTACAGCTTCCAGAGATTTTCAGCATCTAGTTTGCCTGACATGGTTAGCACCAGATCAAGCCGAGCTGATATCAATGTCTGACTATAAATTCAACCAACAATTATCTTCAGTATAAAAGAAGGCACGCTGCATACTGCATGAACTTATAAATACTGGGAAGCAATTTCAGCAGCTGCTTAAGGTGTAGTGGGATTGACTGTTGCATTTGGTAAAACTGCTTGGGACGTGTTCTCTAGTTTGGAGTCGAGCTGCACGGTCTGTGTGAATTTCACCGTGGCCCTAGCTATGCTGCCTGTATATTTGATCTTTGGATCTATCTTGTGGAGATTGCCAGTGATTCTTTTACATATATTCTTGCAGTGTAAAAACTTGGTTGTTTGTACGAAGAAAGAAATATACTTTTAATTCATATTAAAGAAGAAAAATAACTCGATCCATGTTCTATCATCTGTTGTTGCCTTATGTTTCCAGAGCCAACATACAGGTAAACAAATATTGTTTATGCAATTTTTTAGTTTGAATAGTTGATTTCTTTTTTGAGCTTTTTTGGGACGGGATTCTCTCTCCCTCTGGATTTTCCACTCAGGCCTATTTGGTATTGTTGTTTTTTGTATCTCTGTTTCTGTGCAAGAGAAACTGCATGGTGGATGATGCTGGTGAAAGGATTTGTGTGGAAGTTCTGCCAGCTCTAGCCTTTATTTCATTTAAACTGAAAGCACTAAATCTTTTCTGCCAAAATGTCTTATAAAGAATATGAAAAACAAGAAGGTTTCACCGTACATACTATATTGTACTATTATAATATAATATAATAATATATAACAATATAATAATATAATATATTATATCATATTATTATTATTATATTATATAAATGTATAATATAATATATTTATTACTATATATTATATTATTTATTATAACATATTATATTATATTATATTGTTATATTAGTATATTATAATATT
>KE504928.1:539991-561239 GCA_000441515.1 Elaeis oleifera
CCGTGTTTGTCAATCAAAAAAAGGAAAAATTAAAATAGAACTCAGAGAAACCTTTAGGTCATGCTGGTTATTCAACCATCATCCAAGCAACTCTTTGATATTTTGCTGGAATTATTCCACTTAATGACTTTTTTTTATCCTTTGAGAAGAGGGGGCCACCCTTCCATCTACAGCAGACTCAATCCCAGTCATTTGTACTGACTTTACCCACTCAAACCCAGGTGATTGATATCAACCACGTTCGAGTTACCAACTATGAAGCATAGATTCTACATCTAATGTTACTCCAACCATTGCCGCAATGGTCACATCCAGCAGAGCTGTTTACTGCAACCTTAGGCCTCGATCATTCACTAAAATCATCAAGGGGATGTTTGATTCGCGGTCGAAATCAAAATTAAAAGAGAATTAGAATGACCAAATCTCTCTAAACATTTGATTCATGATCAGAATCAGAATCAAAATGAAAATTTGAATCCTTAAGAGAGAGTAAAAATTGAACTTTAAATAAATCAAGCCACTCTCGTTCCGTTCCGAAATCGAAATGGAACTCTCCTCCCAACTAAACGATTAAAAAAAATTCATCCATTCTCATTCCGATTCCATACCTCAACTCTCCAAAATAAAATACCCCCTTAATAAGTTGGGCATCAGCAAGCGAGCAACCAAATTCACATCCAAGCAACCAACATATCAATCCAAGGTTACCAGAAAACCATCAAGTCTTCCCTATTAATCCTTGATCAACTCGATCAAGAATTCTCAGAGCTCGAAAATACTTAAACCAACTGCTCCTTGCAGAACTCTCATCTTCCACATTTCAGGTTGCAATCTGAGAACGGGATTTTTGATCAAGATTAATAACATTGTAGCACCTTTCATAAACCATTCTAAGAAAAGGACACCAAGAGAATGAAAATTGGGTTAATTGGCACTCGGACAACTACAAGTATATACACCGATGCACATATTTCCATTCTCTATTATGGGAGGTAATAAACACACAATCATCTACAAGGGAATGAACAAGATAACTTCTATCATAATCCACATATAGCAAAACCCTCAAACCAAGACCTGTGTCTACGATGCTTAATCCAACATATAAACAAACCTGAAAAAAATAGTATATAAACCTTAAGTTATATCATCCCTTGCTTGTCTCATGTTGAATTCCCAAAAATTTTGGCATTGCAAATGCCAAACACTAAATAGAATAAAAAAATCCAAAATAATTATAAACCATGGAGAAATCCCTAATTAAAGATAGCCAATCATCTAAAAAGATGGATAACTTCAGTCATTCAGGGACAATGAACCAAGCTGATCTGCAGCATCTGAACCTGTAGCATGCGCTAACTGTAGGACTTCCATAGCTTCTGCAACTTTCTTCTGGAGTGCATCTGGAGATTCTATAAGATGGAGGACCTCATTTGATCCATCTCTAAGAGCATTCCAGTCACTTTCCAGCCTGATCCCGATCAATACTTCAACAAGTGGGTATAACTGCTCACCCAGGATCTGAAATCAAAAAGAATAAATAAGCCAACGAGTACAGCATACAGACTACAACAAGAATACAAAGTTTTAGGTCTCTTTTAACCATTGCAAGCTGAGTTCAGTTCATATCGCTTTCCAGTAAAATCCACCTCAATTGGAGATTACAAGCTCCAATGAACTAACAAGCTGGAACAGTTCAAATTTTACATTGAGATCATATGATCCTTATCAAAAACCTAGAAGGTGCAACCAGACTTGTACCCAAAATATTATGCCAATAAGGTGCAACTATATTTTGTCCATGAGGCATAATCAAACACCTGTAGATTTTCCTTTAGGTGTATGGATGCATAAATAAAGTTTCAAGATCTATTTGATGGCAACCATCCCTGGATCCAGTTGCTGTCATCATTGGAAATTATACAACAGGTTGAATTTTTGTACTTTGTTGTCCATAGACAATAAAAATAATTAGGCATGTTTGGATGCAGGAACAATTTGGCTGGGTGATATCTCATCCTCAGAAGAGATTGCATATTATGAAAGGAAATGGAGAAGAGAAGTTCGAGAGCTTGTTAATCCACTTGATCCCTAGAATCCCTGTTTCACCGGGATCCATTTGAGAGGTGACTTGAATTGTCCCTGAAAGTTGGGATTTCAGAATCCACAACACCCCCTATCTCTCAATATCCTCTCTTCTTCTTCTTTTCCACTGCAAAATTCCATTAGCATAAGATTATTCATGCATAGACTGTTCTGGCATCCCAACAACCTTTAATAGCTTGGAGCCAGTGATTAATCATGCAACATTGTTTGATGAAAGAAAAGTTGGTTGGCACTGACACAGAACTGTACTAACATATAAAAATTGCATTCCAACACATGCATTAGCAAAAGGATTAGTAAATATCACATCCATTATGTCAGCTCATGACTCAGCAAGTTGAAGCATTCTTACCAGTCGTTGATTTTCAGGAGTTGCAGAAGCTAGAGCAGAGGCAAGAGCTGTGATTGGAATTGGTGAAGATCGGACCACATCCATTGGAGCAACATGCATACCACTTGTATCAAGTGGCAAAGGCATCATTGGACCCATCAGACCCTGAGGTATCATTGTTGGATCAACCCCATTATGAGCATTTTGCATATATCTAAAGCCTTGATTACCACTACGCTGAATCAACTGCATTCATGGATCATCAACAGTAGATGAGAAACATCACCAGCCATAATTGAATGTGAAAAACGTAGTATTAAAAATTCATTTGAACAAGCCATCCAGTCAAAAGAACAAGAGTAGCAACACATATCAAGGAGGGCTAAATAATTTCTTCCGTTATGCTTTTCAGCCTAAGGGGATTATCCTAATTGTCCAAAAATTTGGCTGAAGGTAGTCAAATAAAGGTTGATCTGAAATTGAACATATCCAATTTGGATTTAAGGCATTGGATCCACGAACATAATGAGTGGAGTTGGAAATTGGAGAGCATATCCACAAGAAGTCAAGATCGAATCATGAGAAACGAGAGTAAAAGTTTTACTCAGACAAAAATATCCTCCACCATGCTTTACTAAAATAACATTATCATAAATGGATGTCAAACTAGATGATGCATGGTTGCTTGAATTATTTTCTTTCTTAAAATATCCACTTCCTCCAACTGTATGCACCAACAAGGGCTTCTTCATGTGACAATCTCACCCTCAGTCCCTGATGGAACAAGAGAGTCACATAGACCCATAATCATGGTGCAAGATCTTAGCAGCAATCACGACTAGAG
Organism: Elaeis oleifera; assembly: GCA_000441515.1. NCBI lineage: Eukaryota > Viridiplantae > Streptophyta > Magnoliopsida > Arecales > Arecaceae > Elaeis > Elaeis oleifera. Next base: position 543,273 of record KE504928.1, read on the forward strand.
TTCCAGCCATAATAGTGGCAGTTCACAACAGATTTTCTAGCTGCATAATAAAGGAAAGATTATGGGAAACCACAACAAGCAATCATGGCAATTGATGAAAAGTAAGTTTTTTGTCATTGTTTTCCTAACCACACTTCAAATTTGTTCAATCAAAGGTCTTTTACTATCCTAAGACCTCCACCAAGTCTACAGTGTCAATAAGATAATAAATTTAATATTGTTCAGGCATGGTCATATGTTTAAAAGGATGACATGTATGCAGCCTTGGAGAAAATTGTGTGACCACTGAAATTGGTTCAGCATTTAGACTTGCATCTCAAATGGTTGTAGCATCCAAATCCAGATACAGAACTCTGCAACTTCTGGGTGGGGTAGCACACTTTGACCTTTTGGAAACCTCAAGCCCTCACATCCATGTGTGGCTTGGAATGATCCAGTGGTTCCAAAGAACTGAACAAAGCTACTGACTTAATAGATGAAAATTTATTTAATTGACAAGAACCGCAAAGGTTATCCCAGAAAGGTCTCGACATTCGATAGAGTCCACTAAAGACCAATTTTTTCTTGCAAATTTCAAGGAAGTATATTGACATCAGAGACTTCAAAGAAAGCATTAGCAAAGAGTATTCATGTGAGGGAGGGTCAGAATAGTTGTCTAAAAGGCTCGTGCACCTGCTGCTGCATCTGCTGCGACATTCCTCCCGCCTGGAACCCACCCTCTGTCCAGGTTGTCCTTGCCTCTGAAGGTTGTAAGGCATCATGAAGTTAGGGGCAACACCAGGGCGGATTCCTGCAATAAGCTGTTGTTGGAAACCATAACCTGCAGGTTGGGTGGAATGAGACCAGGAGCACCCTGACCAAAGTAAAGTTGCTGAGGAGCAAGCCTAGGTGGGCCAGGGTGGTAGGCAGGCAAAGAGGGCACTGCAGGTGTCATGGTCCCTTGAGCAGTAAGCTGCGCAAAATGAGCCTGCAAAAGAAATAGAATAAATCAACCTGGCAAAAAAGACAGGTAAAAGCATGGCATCAGAAGTAAAAGTTGCATGATTACAGCACATGTAAGATTAAAAAATACACATAAAATTATCTTAACATCGAGGAAAAAAAATGAAAGGCATTTGAAATTCTTCAGTTAATAAACTCTGAAACTGGGGAGCAAATAAGAATAGCAATGAATGATTATTAAACACATCAAGAAAATGACTGGTCAGTGACAATGGTGCGAAAAGTATTTCAAGGATTGCCATGAATTCAATGGTAACAGAAACTTCCTGTTCACTTCAGAGTAAGTATCTAAGCAAAATAAATCAAGGAATACAATAGAAAGCATAGTGAAATAGAAGACATTTACTATGAAGCAGACATGTTTTACTCAGGAAAGTGGTAATGCAACCTCGGAGTGGTCTGACACAATTTAGACCTGATAATCAGTTTCCGGATCTAAGGGCCTGTATGGAAGCCTGCAGCTGGACCACATGCAGGTCCAGCTGCGGTTTGTGGGGAGCCCATCTATTTGGACAGCTGCAGCTTGCTGAGCAGGAGCAACTAGAGAGAGGCATGTAACTCGGCCTGAAATACCACAGCTCGAACACCTCCACTGTCAAAGGAAAAATGGAGGTGTTCTCCCTTCAATAATCTTGAAGAGAGGAAAAAATGGAGCCCTACTCGGCCATCTTTAGCATCCTCTCTTCCTTCTTCCCTCTATGTCTAATGATCTTGATGAGCTCTATTTTTCCCTCATCCCAGTGTTCTCCCTTCTATATTTAAGATTTTGATCTCCTGAACATCATCTTCCACTCAAATCTCAACTCTGTCTCAATCCATGACGACAAGCTTTCAGATGGTGGGATCTCTAACCTTGATCCATGGCTAACCCGTTCCTTCCACCTTTACAACCCATCTCCGGCAACAGGAGGGATCCAACTGAAAACCCCAACCTACAATTCTTTACCATCAATCCTTCCTTTCCATGCCGATTCAAATCAAATCTGTCATGAACTCATGATATGCTTTGATGAGTTTGATCTTTGTAGATATAAGTATATTTATTTTACTTTTATGCGTAACTTGTCAATTCTGTATTGGATCTCTGGTGCTTTTGTTTCCTTGGTTGCATTTCTCTTTTTCATGTCAATATCTATTTTATGCTTGGATGTGGAGCATTTATTCAATTAAGTTCTCATGTTTTTGGATATGGAGGATTGATTTTTTTTCACTGTATAGCCAATTTCATTCCCTTTATATCTAACTCAGATAATGGCTGGAGTTATTTTTCAAATTTTATGAGATTAATTCTCGGTAAGACTATCTGAGAACAAAATTTAATTCGGAAATTCAGGTGCAAGAAAACAAATATGAACTACTTTTTGAAATGGTGAGCATCTACATCCATCTATACGAAGACATGAGTATGAATCAACTCACTGATATCAGAATCTCAACTACCATAATTTGATTTTTTTCCACTCCATAATAAACATCACCATACAACAGTCTAAGAAAATACCGTCAAAACTTATAATCTTAACCAGAATTAATAAGCTTTTTATTTTGTAACAATTTTATAAATCACTCTTCCCCATTTTGTACATTTACAGGGTGAGATCCCCTGTCCAAGAAAGGTATTATGAAGGTTCTTAATGATTTGAAATAAAATTTTAGAAAATAGTTTGCATATGATTCAAGAGTAGGGGTAAGTTCGCCACCCCATTTATAGGGTGACTGAATCACCTGCAACCACAAACAACCAAATAGCTACTTTGAATTTACAGCAAATACAGCTACATCATTCCAAACAAAGTACATTTAACCACATGCAATTCAATGCTATGCAATTCCAGCTGTATGCAACATGACCTTCAATGCATCTCCAGTTGCAGGGAAGCAAACGGTCTCTTACTGCAGGAACAATACGGACTGGAAAAAAATAATAAGAGGAGCAAAGAGGGAATGACGAATAAGAAAGGAAAGAAGAATGGAATACTCCAAAAAGAGGAAATGGGAAGGAGAAGAGGAGAAAGGAAAAGGCAAAGATGATTGCCAAAAATGGTAAAAGGAAGAAAAGGAAGCAGAGATAAAGGAGAAAGAAAAAGGAGAGAAGAAAATAACAGGAAGAGGAAAGAGCCTGGATGACAGGTACCTCATATTGGGCAAATAGGGATCTTAAGGAGGTGTGCCCAGATAAAGATAGGAAGAAGAGGGGAAGCAAAAGTGCTAATCTCGGCACTTCATACTCTTGATGTTACAGGCTCCTACAAAGGCACCCCAGCCCTCTCTCACTCACACTCTCTCTCTCTCTCTCCCTCCCTCCATCTCTCTATCTTTACCTTTGCTCTTCCTCTCTCCTCTCTCTCTCTATCTCTATCTCTCACACATAATTTAGCTTAGGCTTATCAGTGGTGGGGACCAATTTATGTGATAGTGGGTTGTGGATTATCAGCATAGTGGGTTGGGGAATATCCAAACCCACTATTCTGAGTGAAGAAGGCTGACTTCAAAGTGGGTTTAGAAGTTGTAGGTGGCAAGTTCTAAAGGTAGTCTAACTGAAACATAGTATGTGGATTGTAGCTTTAGGAAGAATATGCCTTTAATGAGGAAAAAACAAAATCAAATGATAAAAGATTTCGAAAGCAAAACATTCTTTTAGTTAAATTATTTATGTAGAAGATGAAAGATTATAGTGGTACCAATTAGTGTTGAAGGTTAAAACAGAAGTGGATACTGAAGTATCACTCTCAAATTTTAAGCTACCATCAAATGCCAATCAAATGTTTGGATCATTTAGCAAGTGCAGTTTAGCCACAAAAGGAAGGGGGGAGCCCCTCAAAGGAGGCATCGGATTTTCATGTTACAAGGTTAAGGGAGAGGTAGAGAGGCACTAATAGTCATAAATGCATGAAAAATGCACAGGTACAGTTAACAATTGTTCAACTGTGGAAGGGAGCTGCATCAACAAAAAATATTCCCATAGAGATGCATACTCATTTATTTTTTGACTTTATCTAACATTAATGACAACCAGTTTCAATTTTAAATAGGAAATTCACTCTGCAGACTGCAGAGGCATTATTGCACCGATTTGAAAAGGCTAATTTTTTTCCAGACCCAAGTCAACACATGGTTAGCAAACTCAAGACTGTTACTATAGCTTTTAAAGAACAAAGACACAAAAAAAGATATTATGAAGATAAATTCTCAAAGATGATAAAAGACATTCAAGGCACCCCAATGACATGTATTAACAGGATCCGATTACTAAAGAAGAGCATACATAAGAAATATACATAAGACAAGAATAACGAAATTAAACAGGATCAAAGAACAAAAAAGGGAAATTGATTTAGTCATCCTATTTATAAGTTAGCAACAAGCTCTGTATTGATGCACAAGTAAATTACTAACAGAGCAACATATACCTGCAACCGTGCTCTTCTCTCCTCTTTACGTTGAGCCACAGCAACATATAAAGGCTTCTTTCCAATCATCTTGCCATTCATTTCATTTATCTGTACAGTATTCAAAGTCAAATGTAGTAAGTGGGAAAAAGACTGCATGCATCTCAATAATCTCTTCAAGAAAAAAGACATCAAAAGACTTGTAAATGACTATTCACTTACAGCACTGTTAGCCTCCTTGGGAGATGAAAATTGTACGAAACCAGAACCCTTGCTCTGCCCTTGTGAATCTACCATGACCTGAAAAGAGGAAACATACAGAACAAACCTACATGAAGTATAGACAAAGTGCTCATAATAAATCAACACATAAATGTGCATAATCACACCTTGCAGGAAATTATAGTGCCAAATGGACGGAACAGCTCTTTAAGGCGTTCATCATCAATAGCGTCATCAAGATTCTTCAAATACAATTAAGCCCTCGAATTTTGTCCATTCTCCCATTTCTCTCCTGCGCGTATTTGGCCTTTAACTCAGCTTCTCTTTCCGATTTTTTTTGAGCTTTTCCAACATATAAAACTTTATCATTTAAAGCTTTTCCATTAAATTTCTCAACTGCGGAAGCAGCAGCATTTGGATCTTTAAAATTTACAAAGCCAAATCCCCTAGAATTTCCATTTTCATCTTTCATAACTACTGCGCTGGTGATCTCACCAAATGCTTCAAATTCACTTTTTAAATCATCATCAGTAAATTTCTCAGGCAAATTCTTTACATATATATTAAAGAACTGCGGAGATCCATTTGCAGGTTCTCTCTCTTGACGACGGATGAAGAAACCAACATAAACTTGTTTTCCATTGATCAACATTCCATTAAGTTGACCAATAGCTTTCCGAGCTGCATCTTCATGTTCAAACTGTACAAAGCCATATCCTTTTGACTGACCATTAAAATCAGTGGCCACCTTACAGGAAAGGACAGTGCCAAATGAAACAAATATATCATGCAGTGACTTGTTATCGATTGTAAGGTCAAGATTCTTGATAAATACATTAGCATAGCCGCTCCTTCGAACGCTAGGATCTCGGTGGGAAAACATAATTCTGATCGGCTTTCCATTTATGGGGGTGAAATTCAGAACCTCTAAGGCACGACTAGCTGCAAAATGACACAAATTATAAGATAATAAGAGCAAGTGTAGGTAAAGAAGATCTCCAAGACAGAAATATATCCTACCAATAAGCTAGAATAGCATAGGCAAACCACTAAACATGTAGAATAATTGCACAGACAATCTGTTTTAGATATTCTTTTCTTTTGGCAGTGCTGTTAAAGGCCCTAGGCGCACCTAAGCGCTAGGGGTCTCTGAAGCCTAGGCATAAGGCACAAGGCGCAAGCACCAAAAATAGAAAAAAGAGAACTAGCTATAGAAAAGAATTTCAATAAGTAAAAACTGGCACCTTGTTATTAAAAGTAAAACAAAAAAGATCTAGCTATAGACAAGAAGTTGAGCATGTAAAAACTAGCTCTAACCTAAAACAATCAAATAAGTGCTTTCTAAATTCCTAATTGGCTAATCCTCTTCCTCATCATCATCATCAAGCAACCAACTTCATCATTTTCTTCTTGTCTCTCTCCAATATCTTTCTCATACTCATCATCTGCCTCCTCCTCTGATTCATCCACAAGCTGCACTTGGGATGGTCTACTAGACTTTGATCTTGATGATGAAGCTGAAGCTCCCCCTTTGGAAGATATTTTCACACTAACTCTAGTGCGATAAACAGGCTCATAAGCTCCAAAAGCTTCAGCAACAAAATCCCATGTCAAATGATACATACTATAACTGACTTTTCCTACGTACTATAACTGACCTTTCCTATGTACCATAACTGACCTTTTCTATTCCTTAGAACTAAAATTAATGCTATAACTGACCTCATTGCACCTCTGAACAATGCAGAGGCGTGCACTTAAGGTGCCTAGACTGCGCCTTTAAGCTGTCGCCTTTCCTAGGGGGTATAGAGGCGACGGCTTTTGTGCCTAACACTGTCTTTCGGTTACTAAGCCTGCTTGGATCAATTACAAAATCTGATAGCTGCCTTTAATAGTAAAAAGACATCAGTAGCTATATTTAATCTGAATGATAAATAAGCTTTAAATAAAAAGAAGAAAACAAAAATAAAGATAACTATCTGTCTACAAGACGACATGTAAAAAATCTTGCAAAAGTGTGAACCTCAAACATAACCAGTTCAATACTACATTGTCATCCACTAAACCTGTTTGAGGCAGTGGAAAGGTATAGTGTGAAGAAACCAGCAGAAAATGCTTCTGACCAATTAAAAAATCGATAAAATACATAAGTCCAAAATACATGATACCCAATCTTATTGATATAAACAAGTGGCCAATTGCTTTTAATATGTTTAGTTCATAAAGGAGTCCGCTCTCATAGTTAGATTAAATGCAAGATTCAAAATTAACTGTGTTTCTAGCAGGTACGAACCTGATATTTAAGTTGAGTTCTCAAAATGCCTCCCTAGTTGATTTATAAATGTTTGAACCTTAGCAAGGACAGGCCATAACTACTGATACTCAGCAGTCCACAATGAGAAAAAAAAATGGAAGGATGACATAAAGACACTAATTTGCTAAGTATTATTGAAATAATGAAAAAAGAGACTGTATTCTAATTTACTTGGAGTTTTAGCCTGAATAATGAATGCATTGCCTTCTATATCAAACTAGGTCTTCTTCCCATCTTTCCAGAAAAGTAGATGGTTGCTTCCTAACAGAATAAGCTTAAGCTATTTAGCAAATAAGGTGATGCCTCCATTCTGCCAACAAAGTCTTTTGGATCTTATGGCAAGCCCCTCTTGCCATTATTGATGTGGATTCTAGCTACAAAATCGGTGGAGCCACATAGGATTGACCTAGAGGTAATGGTCATAATGAGTTCTAAAATCTAAAACATCAAATTTAGTCACATATGGACAGAATCAGGCTTATGAATTAAGGCTTAAATTAATTATAAAGGGGAGTCTTTGTGTCAATCAATGACCTTGCATATATAGATAACATACTGATTGTTTAGAATTATAATGCCAACCATGCTATTAGGAACTTGCGTTACACCCCACTCACACCCATATCTCCTTGCTTATTGAGTTACTCTCAATCCATATATTGGTAACCGATATTCCGCAAACTTGAGCAAAGATACACACATGCACACAAAATAAATAAATAAATAAATAAAAGAGGGAAAAAAACCGGAGACATAAAGATATATTGAGAAAGATAAGAACAGCAATCTAGGATTTTCTTTTGATTTCCTTTGCAAGAACTCCATCCCAAATCAATAAACCAGCCACCTTGGCATCTCCTTTAAACACACAGCTGAAGACCTCCTATAGTTCCTAATGTGAGTAGTGAGTACAATGTCAAACTTGGGAGGAAAAAGAACAAAAGAAAGACCTGTTATAGTAATAAAGTCCCTACTATCATTCCACAAAAAGAGATAAATATATTAAAGGAATGTCTTGGGTGTGTAGAATCCCCTCAAACAATCTTCAAAAGCTTTCCTAAATTAAGACGAAACCATCTTGGGTGTCTAGGAGCCCTCAAACCATCTCCAGAAGCTTTCCTAAATTAACACTAGATCACCTTCAAATGACTTAATTGCATTCCACAATTTCAACTGTCAGAAGGTGTTTAAGTCCTGTTCCCAACCCAAATGTTCCTCTGAAGTCCAAATATAGACACAAAAATTCCCAATTTGTCTTTAACATGCATCAGACTAACTATGGCCCAGCAATCAAGGAATTCTTGCTGCTCTTAAGTGTTCCTGTATGGGATCTCGACCATCCTTGCTGCTCTAGTATGAAAACATTATTTAATTTAAAGAGTCCACCACACAAAGCAAGGACAGTTTTTTGTTATAATTCCTCAAAGTACCCCTCGACCCAGATAGCCAAGAAATTCACAAAACATAAATCAGCTAAAATTTACCTGATTTCTAAATGAATCTTCCACTGGCAACATTTTTACGTCTTTCTGGCCAGAAGTTAACCTAGGTAGCTCCCATTTGTATAGAAATTATCCATGAAGATATATCTCAGCTCCTTGATTTTCTGGGAGCAAAAATTCATCTTGGACTCTGATAATTCTGTCATTGGCAAACTCTTACAATTTCATCACCTAACATGATGATGAGAGAACAAGCCTTCTATACCATCATTCAAAGAAGTCCTAAAACCTAAAATATATGTGACTGAATCACGGACACGTTCAAATTCTCAGACAGTGTAGAGAAATCAGAATCAACCAAATACAGTATGACACACATAAAGTCTTATCTCCTCTCCAAGCATCATTGCAAACATAAGGCCCCAAATATTCAAGGTGGGCTGCATCGACACATGCAAGCTTAGACAGGGCTGATACAGAGTTTCAAACCCTAAATCCAATACAAATATAGCTCACAGATTTTCAAATTGTGCATGTGGCACTTTGAATATCAAAGATTCTTAACTTTCATTGTTATATTGCAGACACAGTTAGAGCCAACATTTTGAAGATTACTAAGGAAATCATGATTTAAAAATCCAAACAGAAGAAGAAGAACACGAAAGAGAGAAAGAAAGAAAGAAAGGGCTTCAAATCCATACCAAGAAAATCCACATGATATTGATTACAAGCGATAATTAATATTCCAAGATCCCAGAAACATAAGAACTCCATTGTGTAACAAAAGACGTCGATAATCAGATGAGAAAATACGGTGAGCTATTCAAATTGTGCATATGGCACTTTGGACATCAAAGATTCTCAACTTTCATTGTTCATTGTTATATCGCAGACACAGTTGGAGCCAATAATCCGCAGCCAACTTTTTGAAGATTGCTGATAAAACCATGATTAACAAATCCAAACAGAAGAAGAAGACGAAAGAAAGAAAGGGCTTCAAATCCATACCAAAAAAATCCACGTGATGTTGATTACAGGCTAAATTGGATCCCAGAAAGACAAGAAGTCCATTGTGTAACAAAAGACGTCAATAATCAGATGAGAAGATACTTTCTTTCTCCTATTGATCAAGAATCAATAGGAAAATAATCGCTGTCGTCAAACATGCAAACATGCGATCGTAAAACTAATCCCTGGACTCAGACTGTTAGACCTGCAAACATGCAGACGGGAAGCAAAAATCGAGAATCCAATATACGATCAAGAACGACGATAGCAGCACTGAACCCTAAAAATCACTGAGAAAGATCAAAACTTCCGTACGTCTTACCGTCTTGGGGGGTGTGGAAATTGACGTAAGCATAGCCGAGGGAAACCCTATGGATTTGGTCCCTGCAAACCCTAACGGATGCGACAGGCCCGATCTGGCTAAAGACATCGAAAAGCTGCCCCTCCGTGATGGACAGGTCGAGATCACCGACATAAAGAGAAGCATTTCCGAACGCCCGCCGTGAACTGGTGCCGGCGACATCTGCCCCGGGGAAGGCTGGCCAGGGGCCGCGAGGGGAGAAGGAGCCGGATTCGCCATTGCCGCCGGAGAAGAAAATAAGCACAATCGAAGCCTTCGATCGACGAGGAGGCGAAGCCTTCGAAAGGGCTAGCGTTTATCGATTTTTTTTGGGATTTTATGAGGGCTTTTTTCCCCTTTTTTTTCCTTTTTTTTTCTTTTTTTTTTTTTGTATTTTTTTAGGGTAGGAGGGCGTAACTTCGCATGAGTCAGAAGGGAAGGCGAAGACGCGAGAGAGAGACCGAAGAAAGGAAAGCAAGGGGATTTTAAAGGAGAGAGGGCGGAGGGGAGCGGAATCCTCGGAGATTCCTATTCGATTCGGCACGTGCGGTCTAATGTCGTGGACTCGTGGCGTTAAAGCTACGAACGCAAAGACTAGTCACACATGTGAACTGACGGGAGAATAAATGGTGATGGATGTAGGAATTATTAACGGAAATGCCACTGCGATTGTCGCCGGTCTCCGTTGCCATCCACCGTCGTGAGCCCACACCCCTCACGCTGCCACCGCGACTCCACCCTCTCCTCGCTGGGTCGCTCTCGCTGCGGTGATTTCGTCCATTCCAGAAATAATTCTTGTCCTTTTGTCCGAGCTTGAACGGTGGAAAGATGCTTAAATATTATTTATATATGATTAGTTTTATAGTCGGTTTAGACAAAACATAGGTTGATAGTTTTAGATACTCATGTCCCATTTTATTTAGACGATATTTGATTGGGAGAATGGGAGTCTGAAATTAGAATCAAAATGTGTGACTCCCATTCCAACCGTTTGATTTGAAAGAGTTTCATTCCGATTCTGATTTCGAAGTAGAATAAGAATGGATCAAGCTATATAGAACTCAATTTTTACTCTCTCTATGGATCCAATTTTTCATTCCAATTTCGATTCCAGTCACGAACCAAATGCTTCGGAGGATTTGGCCATTTCGATTCCGATTTCAAGTCATTCCGATTCCGATTTCGATTCCCATTCTGATTCTGATTACGAACCAAATGCCCCTTGAGGATGTTTGATTCGTAACCGAAATCGGAATGAGAATAAAAATCGGAATGACTTGGAATCAAAATCGGAATGGCCAAATCCTTCGAAGTGTTTGGTTCATAATCGAAATTGGAATCGGAATCAGAATTGGAATGAAAATTTGAATCCATAGAAGAGAGTAGGGATTAAGGAGGTGTTTGGTTGGGGAGAGTGGGGATCTGGAATTGAAATCGAAATGGATGACTTCCATTCCAATCGTTTGGTTGAGAAGAATTCCATTCTGATTTTGATTCCAGGATGGAATGGGAATGATTCAATCTATATAGAATTTAATCCGTACCTCCTCTATGGATTCAATTTTTATTCTAATTTCGATTCCGATTCCGGCCACGAACCAAACACTTCGGAGGATTTGGCTATTCCGATTCCGATTCCAAGTCATTCCGATTTCATTCCTTTTCTAATTCCGGTTGCGAACTAAACATCCTCTAGTTCTATATAGATTGAGCCATTCCCATTCCATCCTGGAATCGGAATTGGAATGGACTTCTCCAACCAACGATTGGAATAAAGTCGTCCATTCTGATTCCGATTCCAGACTCTCATTCCCCCAACCAAATATTCTCTTAGTATTTTGCAGAGTCCAAACCCATCTCCTGATACTAGTATCTTCGGCTACGATGGTCTCGGATCCTCTCTTAATGGATTCGGATAAGAACACTTCTCTTTTTTTATCTCCGGCCATCAATTTATCGTTAGATATTCACATTTTATAAAAAATATAATTAATTATAAATTTTAGGATTCTCTACTTATATGCCCATTTTCACCGGTAGAGTTCAAAATTTTAATACATCATTTTTGTTCATGGAATCAAGAGAGGAGGCCAGATTGAACTTTGACTTATATTCAGGGGACATTTGAATTTCAGTGCAAGAAAATGATTGAGAGGTTGGGATACCAATGGGATGAATTCCATACGGTTAGAGAAAACAAAATGAAAACGAAATTCACCACCACACTTCAAAACTGAAATCAAAACAAAACGATTTATGAAATAAAAATCATAGTCACCGATCAAAAATAATTCTTCCATCAGCAGGATGCAAGATATTAATACATCCTTGTCGTCTATGGAATCAGGAACAATATATCCAGGGAAATTAAAATTTCGGCGCAAGAATGCCTCGCCGGTCACCATTCCCATTGTTTGTGCCTATAGCTCCTTGTTATATTAATTTATCTGAGTTTTAGTTGGTGCACTTTGACACAAATTTGAAGTTGTCATTAGTATAATATGCAATTAATGCTTGGAAATAATGCGATAGAGAGGAGAGAGCAGGAATTAATGCTGGATAACTGAGGGGTGAAGACTGAGGCAACATTAACATCTTAGGATGCAAGCCATGGTGAGTACCTCGTTGAGGAGCTCATTGCAGGGTCGACAGATTAATTAAAGAAAGTGATTTTGTTGAGTTGTGATGCAAAATCTTTATAGCTTGTGTGAACAAAAAAAAAAAATCATAAATCAAACCTGTTCATTTTATCATGCTGGGCTGACGTGCAAATTATGATGGTGGAGCATCATTAAATTCTGTGAATTCTTTGAGGTCCCTGGACAACAATAGGTGATTTCATGAAATATCAGCCCGTAGGTTCATGATCCTAGGTCTTAAAACTTACTGGCAAGGTTTTTTAATCCTGTAGTTCCGGTTAGTAAGTGGGGAAATATGGAGGAAAATCGAGATTATCCGGCATCTCGGCCAATATTTTAGGACTAAGATATTTTTTTGGTAAAACCAGATTTATTAAACCAATCTAGTAGAAAATATATCCATATAATCAAAAATAAATATACAAAAATTTGAGGAATATCCATTGCAATAGACTAGATAATTGCTCTTATATAGTTAGCCACATATAATGCCATCTAATCAGCCACACTATTAGTCTCTAAGTAAATATATATCACTTTATAAAATAGAAGAGAAGTACATATTCTCCAACAATCGTATAATATTGGAGGGATATTAGTTTTGGTTGTTGACGGTCTAGAAAGTCATCTAACTACAATTAGTGAACCACCTTCAGATATAATGTGGATCTCCTATAGATGCATCATTATAAATTTCAGTCCTTTTTATGCAACTCATAACTTAATCAACGATACCGTCATTTTAAACAAACGAATTCCCCCAGCTGCCACTAGCACACCACTTGTATTTCTAATAATAAAACTAGCACCACCAAAAGCACCTTTATTCAAAATGCTATCATCAAAATTAACTCCAAGGAAACAAAGATTTGGTGGATCACAATAAAAATAAATCATTCAAGAAGATGCAGAATCAATAAAAAAGAAGTCACAGTTTTTTCATGCTATTCCAGAATTCTTAAAAGTAACCGAATAAGTGAATTCGTGGACTAAAGTGGATGCTCACATCAAAATCAATTTTGAACTCCAAAGAACATTTTGAAATGCATCCATTTCTATCCAACCAAATCTGATATGCAATACAGAACATCAAAATTGCCTCATACTTCTAGTAACCTATCACGATAGGATTGAGATATTAGAATCTCTATGGATATGATAAATCTGAGATTACCATCTATCCTAAACACTTATTTGAAAATCCATTAGCTTAACTAATTTATTTAAGAAAAAGGTGGATCACTTACATAGATTAAAGAAAAATGCTTTGTGGAAAAAAAATGGTTGAATCATGAAAATTATTCTAATTTAGACGAATAGGATTAGTTGAATACAAAATGAATATTTGAGTTTGCTGTACAAATTTGATAGACTTTTCAGATTTCCTTCATAGATAACGTTGCTTAGGAAGACTTACATGGAGGATTTTGAAATCTTTATTAGCAATGTGAAAACATGCTTAGGAAGACTTACATGGAGGATTTTGAAATCTTTATTAGCAATGTGAAACATGCTTTATCGTAAGGGATAAAATTACTTATATTTCATTTCCTTAACTTCAAATTAACTGTTCTTCAAAAGTTAAGTTTCCAAGCTTCGAAATGGGATGACGGAAACAGAATTTATTTTAAGGGACGCTAGAAATGCATTAACATTGTCATCCGGCTATTGTCCTCAACTTGATAGAGTAATTTGAAATTTGAAAGAGGGAAGAGATGATATTGTGATGTGAAAAGTTCAGCTGTTAGAGAAATTGGATAACTTTTGTAGTTTGTCCTGTATAAATTGTGCAATCTATGAACAATTTTAAATTTATTAAATTCTTATATTCCTTTTCTATTAATAGAAACTTTTCCCATAAGTAGCTGCACTCATGCATTAGTGCAAACTGTTGTAAGCTGAGGTGTGACAACCTTGCATTTCTGCCCCTAATCAGATAGCAAGTGCTTTAATGGCTTCGGATATTGTATTATTAATATCTGTTGTTGTAGGTCGAGGACATTGTGGACACAGGAAATTACCTTATCCCGCCTTATTTCACACTTGGAACAAAAGGAGCATCTTCTGCATCAGTTTGCACTTTACTGGATAAACCTGCAAGAAGACAAGTTCATTTTAAGCTAGTGGGAGGGGGCAAATTTTATTGGGGTTTTGAGGTAAGAATTTTGTGCTTTATGCATCTATCAAATCATTTCTATATTTGTTTGCATGAATATAAGTAGTCTCACTAGTATCCCGAACCCAACCCTCTCCACACCCCATCTTCCTTATAGGAAACAGCACTTGAAAATATTAACATCTTGCAACCAGCCAACGGCTACTTTCTAAGCTTTCAGTTTAGTACTCCTCTTAATCTGGAAGTGGTAGACTTTGCTTGCTTCCCTTTTGCAGTGTCCACAGATTATTTTGTTGCTGGCTATGGCATGGATAATGCCGAACTTTACAGGAACCTGCCTTGCGTTGGTGTCCTTTAGCCAGAAATTTACAAATGAAGCTTTGATGGATCTATGAAACATGACTGGTGTGTTTATTTTCAAAGATCCCTGGGGTTGGATGCATAGCCTGATGCATTATTGTAGCACCAAATGTAAAAACACTAAGTATAACCATGGTAAATTGATTTTATTTTTGAAGTCTATAGAATCTGAGTTGGTTGATTAGTTAATGTGGTTAAGTATTCCTCATGGTTTTGCTCCGGTGCTTCCTATAATTTATATGGAATGTCTCTTTTTTTTTTTGTTTCGTGTGTTGTTAATCATATAACGAATGATCCATATTTCTCACAAAAAAGTCTACTACAGCTGATAGAAAGTTGAAGTACAAACGGCAACTACCATATTTCGAATAAAATTCCGCGTTTTTCAAATTTCACAACATGCGACCGAAACGAACCAATGCTTTAAGCTTGAAATTGGCAGGGGCCACGCGGACGCGTACCCCCTCTGCCACAAATTATGACGTCCACTCTCCCACTTGGGGAGATGGTAGACCAGCGCTCCCACCAAGTGCAATGTGGGCCGCTGGCCCAGGCCATGGACCTTCTTGCTCACCCATAGACCCCGTCCAGGTAAGTATGCCATAACGTCACACGGCCATCTCTCTTTGTACCAGCGGTCGCCCATCCCTGGTTTCTCCACTTCCGATGTGGGATTAAAGCACTCTTTAGCGCCGGACCGCACCGTTTTGCTTCTCGATTCTTCTGGTGAACCCGCACCCCGTCGGTTGGGTTGGCCTATTACTAACTAATTTCTTTCTTTTATTGGTAGAATTAATTTCTTTTAGCGTTGGTAATCAACTATGTTGAATCCATGTAAAGCGATGTAGAGACCCTGTTTTCCTACATATCTCTCACCTAAAGGTGTATTGAAATGTAAGTTGATTAGTAAATTGGTATTATTTACCTTAAAAGCTAGATCAGGAACCAGTGAACTATATCTGCATATTTTTTTTATCAAAAAATTTTTTGGACACTGCATCCAGTGTAAAAAAAATACATCATCCCATTTGATCGGATTATGTAACCAACTTTCTAACATATATTTAATACTCGTAGTTTAATTTTTTTATTAAATTTTGAATGATAAAAATATCTCTTTTCTTTTAAAAAATTATGATATCTTGTATCGCTATTATAGCATCCTACATACGATATCATAATTTTTTCACAGAATGTCATAAAGATAGAAGAATATTTTATTATTAAAAAATTATAAAAATAAAAAAAATAAAACACTCATATCAAATTATGACATCCTATAAAAAATTATGACATCATGTGCAGATCTTATAATATCGACACAAGATGTTATAATATCGACACAGGATGTTACAATTTTTCAAATTTTTTTTTTTTTATTAATTTAAAATTTAAAAAAAATTACGGGCATTAAATATGTATTGAAAAGTGATGGTTATGCAATCTAATCAGATGATGCGGTGTACTTTTTCTACACCGCATGTAGTGTTGAAAGAATTTTTCATTTTTTATCTCTAAAGTTGTCCAAACTTCAAATCATTACTTCAGAGCATGTGTCTGTGTGTAATTTTTTTTTTTTCCAGATAAATGTGAGAGGAAGAAATCTTATATATGTTGGGTTTTGATCGCTTGCATGTGGCACGATTGCCTGAATTTATGTCTTTTTAATAAAAACGCATTATACATAAGCATTCTCCATGCAAAAGTAAAGGATGAGCACATGGTTCGTGACACCTGCAAATGAACACCTGTACATTACTACCAAAAAACACCTGGACATTAAGGCATGACAAATGATGCAAAAGCTTTTTTACAGTGCAAAACATAAAACACTAGTAACAACTAAATTCATATAAAAAATTTTGTTCTCAAACATATAACAATGTCTCCAGTTATCAGAGTTACAAGCACTAGTGCGATGCACGAGAGGAAAACGATGACATAAGAATAAGTAAAGGCATAATCTTATTGGTTCAAGCTGATGCGATAGTATATAATTATGCTTGAATAAGTATTTTTGGGATATTACCTCTTATTTCAATAAAAAGAATTTTCATTATATATTAGCAAGAGATAAGTATAATATGTATGGGCTTATTTGGTTGTATTTTTTCTCGATGAACATTTTGGTGTAGAATGTAGATACATTGAGAAAATGGTAAATAAGGATATATTAGGGATGAAACAAAAAATAGCTTCTTCTCGTAAGGCGGGGAAGAGGATCTCGCTATGTTGAGCAGGTCAGTTCTGGAGAAGTTGTCTCGAGTTTCTAAGACTTTCTTGCTATGCTTGTTGCAGCTCGAAGAACTCTTTTCATTTCTTGGGAGCTTCCATCTGCAAAGTTTGTTAAGATCAACTTTGACGACAGTATCAGAGACGATAGAAATGGTGTGGACTATATTATCTGGAATCCAGACGTTAGACTTTTGACTGCTGGAGGATCTCATATCTTCAACCCATTTATTCTGGGACAAAGCTAGCTCCACGCTGTTTGGACGGGCATCATCTGCACGAGGCATGAGCTGCAGGCTAAGAGGATCTTCATTGAGGGTAACTCGGCTACAGTCATCGACTGGATTCGGAATGAGGTGAAGCATTTGGAAACTCATCCACTGCTCCGCAATATCTGAAGATCCCTTCGTCACGCTATCGCGTCGTCTGTCCAGTATATTTTTTGAGAGGTAAATAGTGCTGCAGATTGGGCTGCTTTTTTATTGCCGAACACATCGGAGATTGGACCTGATGGGTAGGCGACAACTGTCCCTGGGTTCTGTATGATATTTTGTATTTTGATTCTTTGGACTGCACTCATATTAAAATGGTGTGATAGCCTATTTGTAC
Organism: Elaeis oleifera; assembly: GCA_000441515.1. Lineage (NCBI taxonomy): Eukaryota > Viridiplantae > Streptophyta > Magnoliopsida > Arecales > Arecaceae > Elaeis > Elaeis oleifera. Next base: position 560,946 of record KE504928.1, read on the forward strand.
TAAAAAAAAGGCATGAGAAAAACAAAGAAATAAAGAAAATGAAGGAGCAGGGAGAGAACTAACTTTAGTTTAGAAAATACGGAGAACCGTATTACTTTGTGTTAGGATTTGACATCTCGAGATTCAGCCCATATTGAGCCTACAGCGAGGTTCGCGGCGAAAAATGGAGTCCAACGAGACCAAGATCACTTGAAACGGAGCTCGGATAGAGGAGATACGAGCTTTGAAGTCGGCACCAGATTCGAGGCGACGGAGGACCACCAGCGGCCGGCGGCGAGCGGCGCGCGGCCCAGG
>KE504928.1:563448-599832 GCA_000441515.1 Elaeis oleifera
CTTCCTGCTACATCGCGTGGTACTGGAAAGGTCTTGGAAGGTGGTGTCGAGGCCAGACATCCACCCAATACTTGATATAAGGGATAAGCAAGCATAATGCTGTTTTTTTTTTAAAAAAAACTTTGAATTTGTCCAATCCAAGATGAAATTGTGGTGCTAGGATTAAAGCTAAAAAAAAATCTTAACAGGATCAAATCTATTTATTTCACTGCCCCTACCTCTATGCGTGGAAAAGACCAAGCATCATACCTCCAATCCATTGTGAAGATAAGGTTGAGAAACAAGCAATTTGCATATGAGCTAGTTTAAGTTTGGCTTTCTCGACTAAAAAATTAGCTAAGTTAGACTAGCTTACTTGAGCTTGATTCGAATTAGATCAAAATATCACACATTATTTTTTATAAATTATCTAAGATGTATAAATATTATGTATTTTAGCATTCGAATAAAATATATTAAAAATTAATATTTTAAAATATCTAAATAATAATTTATGATAATTTTAAAATTTACTAGATATTTGAAATAAATAATTATCAATAGCATGCGATTGACTTGAAATTAAATGAGTTATCTGTAGCTTGGCTTGGTTATAAAATGAGCCAAGTTTGATTTGGATGGACCAATATTATGATAGTGAAGACTAGCGTCTTAAAGTCCTAGCCCAGATAACAATCACAAGGTTTGGAAAGCTGCATTGCCGAACAGCATAGCATCCTGACATAGGAATATCTAATGCCACATGCTTGGGTAACAAACTTAGGAGGAGCTCAAGTGTTGGATATTAATGATATAGGCTCGAATCCCATCCTTCATCCAGATTTTGCTAGGGTTTCTCTTGTTCTAAATACCAAAAGAAACTTGGCATTATCCACATCCCAAACAATGGCAAACATCTTTAAAAGAATATTTCAAAGAGACCTAGTTCTAACCCAAAAAAAAAAAAGCCTACAAATATTTATCCATTTTTGTGGGAATCAACAAGTAATATTTGGTTCTATTGCAAACACAAAACTAGAAATTAGGAGTAGTACCTGCGTGTGGGAGTTGTACGCTGCGCAACAAATTAGGGACTTGTGAATAATTTAACATTCTTTAAGGGAGTTTGAAATAATTTTCGGCTGCCTCTAATCCCCACTATAAGTTTCGGGCGAGCTCCCTCTTCGGCCATGGCGAGCCTGACCTCCACGTCCCTTTCCCTCCACCCAAAACCCTGCAGACTCTCGATATTAGGGTTTAGAAGCGAAACCCTCCGGACCCACTCCCACGATCCTCCCTTCCTCCCCAAACCCTTCCATTTTCCTGTTAAACCCTAACCCTAATTCTTAAATCCCACGACCCCGTTCCCCATTCGTCCCACGGCCCATTTCCTCTGTGCCCAATACCTCATGCTCTCGATCCCCCACTGCCCCCATCCCCACCAGAGAATCCTTTGGAGGATCTGCGCTGAGAAAGCCGCCGTCTTGCTCGTTGGTTCGCTTCTGTTCCTTGGGAGATTCAATGGGAGGCCTGCTTTGGCCCTCGGTGATGCCCAAAGGAGCGATTTTCTAAGCCGTTGGAGGAAAAGATGGATGCGCGGGAAGGGAAGAGGATGAGGAGGAGAGGTATGTGAAGATTTTGGAGAGGGATCCGACGGATGTGGAGGCGCTAAAGGTGGTCTTATATGGGAAGATGAGGAAGGGAAGACGAAGGAAGCGGTGGAGTACGTGGAGAGATTGATTGCTTTGGAGCCGGACGAGGTGGAGTGGAGGCTCTTGCAGGCTCTGTCATATGAACTGATGGGGAATCTGGCCAAGGCCAAGAGGCTCTTTAAGGAGATCTTGAAGGAGAGACCTCTCTTGCTCAGAGCTCTGCATGTGAGTTTTACTTCTACATTCTAATTCCAAAGTCTGGACGATAATTATCTCATACCAAAGGAAGGAACTTCATGGTATTTTACCTATTTACTCATGGTGGTTCTAACTTTCAAGTGTCAGTGATGATATTGTTATTTTACTTGCAACTAAGATTGCACTTGATGTTGCGAAGATAAATTGAAATGGGTGCAGTTGCGGTTTCATGTCATCGACTTGGTAACAACTTAGCCATATAAATTCCTGTTCGTAGCTTGGAAAAGACTAATCTACGGATGAAGATTCATTCTAGATCTATTTGAACTTGTATGTTCAGAAAATTTTAGTCCTCGCTGAAAAAGAACCTGGAAAGTATGTTGTGGAGTTTTAGAAACATGTCTTATGGACCTTTGCGTCTGTATGGAGAGCACGGTGTTAGAGTGACAGATCAAAGCTCTGAAAAATTTTCATGATAGTTAAATTTATTTCATTATAATAATTGCAGTCATTTTCTCCCTGGTCTGCCCATCAGTTTTCACTCAAGTCATTGTACAGTGGATTTCTTATTATCTGTCCTTCTATTCTACCATCCCATGTGGTAATTATTCAGCGAGCATTATTTTATTTTATTACATCATTTTACTGCCTTATTCATGGAGGCATCTGTGATTATTCATCCAATTCCTTCCACATGACAGTGCTGAGCCATGATACTTTATGATTTTCCACAAATATATCATATGAAAGGTTTCTGAGAGTATCATCTCCATGTTAACACTATAAAAATCAGCTTGAGCTTTACATGGGCTATAAATTAGATTAAAAAGACATTCAGCATGTTCATCAGTGAACTTGCTTGTTAGTGAATCCATAAAGCAGTACAAGAAAGTTTGATGAATGTAACATGCTTGCAATTAGTTGTTACCGCCACAATGCAGAAATTGCCAAACTTGCATTAAGAATACTTTCCTTATTTTTGTTGAATCCCATCTGGATGAAAAACACATAAAAGATGTGTGGTTCCACTTGTAAGTCAAGTCGATAAATTCCATGGCAACTGATTGGCTGCATTCCTACATACATACGAGTGTGTAAAACCAAGTAGATGCACAAATGTGATATTCCCAGCAATAAGTGTACGCTCTTCTCTTTTGCTGGCAAAAGTGGCATAACTTTTCCCTCAATTGTATTTTGTGGGGCCTTAACAATAGTCACTTAGTTGTGCATGTGTTGATTTATCTCCAAAAGATTTTCCCAAGAACTGATATTCCTTCTGTAAGTAAATGTTGTCTTAGCAAAAAAGAAATTATGAAATAAACGAGACTGTGCACAGAATTTCATAAGAATATCAGTGATGATGACCAGTGATGCTCAGTGGCAAGGAGTGGCATCACAATATCTTCCTGATCTGATTGCTCAGTTATGCATTATTTGACCTACTTGGGAGATCTTTTTTTGTGGAGGCTGTGAATAAACAAGCAGCTAATTTCTTAGATTTCTGTTTTGCATGCAATACACAGGGTCTCTGTAATGGTCTTGACTTGGACCCATGAACCAACTATATTATTCATGCTGCACTCTGAAAAATAGATGGAATCCCAGTTCTTTTCTGGGAGATACGAAGCAAGAAAGGTGGTTGGTGGAGGAAGAATGATGGAAAGTCACAAATTCTTGTCTAGAAGTTATCTTTTTTCTCTTCGCATAGATTTCACCCAAAAATCGTGTATGAGATCATTCTCTCTTTTTTCTTTGAGAAAATAAGATCATAATTTTTTTTTATTGCAAGAATTTGTACTGTACCAAGCACGTTTCATATTGTGCTTTGTTATTTACAATGACATTTTGATTGAGTTTATAACCAGATTGATGCCTCTCAATGGCAGTATCGCAAAAATATCTTCTACAGTGGTATCAATCTGCATTCTGCATCCACAGATTGTATTATCTGATTACCGTAGCTTCCATGCGATTAAATGCCAGTTCATTCTCTTGCATTTTCCTTCAGCATGACATAAAATACATGACCTAGTGACTTATTCTAATGACATGCAGCTGGTAAAAATGGTAAAATCCCATATATATCTTCTTATCCATCTTCTTTTGGAAATACTTTGGGAGTAGGCTTGCAGACTTACAGCTTATCTTATAGGGGTTGGCATTGGCTATGCATAAAAATCATGAAGGCCCAGCTGTTTTGACATGCTGAATAAAGCTTTAGAACTTGCACGTCGTGAGAAGAGAGTCACTGAAGAGCGGAATATAAAATTTTGATAGCTCAAATGCATGTTGTGAAGGTATAAACTCGCTCTCTCTCTCTCTCTCTCTCACAATGGATAGCTTAGCAGGAAATCAATGGCTGAATTTCACCATGCAGGGTGACTTAGAAGGGGCCTCAAAGCAATTTCAAGATCTTATTAATGAGAATCCTCGAGATTTTCGGCCTTATCTTTGTCAGGTAGAGCTTTTCATGGATACCTATAGCACTTATTTGAACAACTACTGCACTCTTGCATGGTTTTATTTAATAAACTTCTTGTCTAAACACCAAATTATTGTGATCAGGGTCATGTTCCAAGATTTCTTTGTGCTCCCACTGATTTGCTGGTTTTGCTTTTTATGTAATTTATGCTCCTTGTAACCATCATAGCAACGAACCTGTATATGTCATTGTGCATCTCCATATTCACATGCATGCATTGGAACAACATCTCCCTTCATTAAATCTGAAGACTCTATAAATTCTGATAGATTAGGACCACATAATTGGGTCTTTATAGATGTTCCGATGTCATTAAATCGCAAGCATCTGAGTTTAGCTTTATCATTTTCTTCATCATCATTTCTGTGATGTTGACAGTCACAGACTGATTCTTATTGTTTTTAGGGGATCATATATAGCCTGTTAGACAGAAAGAAGGAAGCTGATGAACAGTTTGAAATTTATCAAAGCCTCATTCCTGACGAATTCCCCAGAGAAGTTTCATTGATGATGTCATACTGGCTGCAAAAACAGAATCTCAAGAACGGTTTGAGAAAAAGTTTGAATCTGAGTGCTCAAATAGAAACTAAAGACCCAAGAGCATTGTGAGATAGATCATTTAGATGAACTGGATGATGATTGTGTAATCAAGGGTCATTTCTTGTTTTGGGATGTCAAAAAGCGAAGTGTTTGTGTAATTTTCTTCTCACAAATGAAGACCTAGTCAGAAATGAAATCCAATTTAGTCACTCTTGCAACCAAGTTAATGCTTTTCCTCTTGAGATTGGTGTGCTGCATTACTTCAATTACTGGACAAAATAGAGAACAATAGAAAATCTTAAACATGGTTGTTGTATGGTTGAAGCACAAACTTGTTACAGAAAAGGGCTTCAAATCATTTGAAGGCTTATGCTGCATGAGGATGGCCAGGAGCAGCAAGGTTTCCAGCAGAATCATAGGTGATGATGCCTGAAAAATCTGGGAGTTGCCATCAAGATTTCCAGCAAGGTTTCAACTCCTGCTGGACTTGGTGAGTGCTTGTCACTGGTTCAGAGACCTGACAGTGGGCATCCATGAAGCAGCACCTGGAATGGGAAACGCATGCCATTACCGTGAGGACGCAGAGCAGCAAGAAGGTTGCTACTGCTTCAAAGCTTGCTTTGGTTGTCTCTGTGGTACATGTTAAAGAAAAGCTGGTGGGGCATTTGGTGTTATTATTTGGTGATGAACTGAACTGAACTGACTTTCCGGGTTCTATCAATCTTCTCTCTGTTTATAAGGTGTGCTGGCCGATGCTTGAGGAGTCGTTTATCGGGTGGTAGCCCAACTACTCACTAATTGTAGTGTAGCAAGAGAGAATGGTTTCTGGGATCTTGTACATGTCTGGCGTGACAGGTTTAAGAATGAGTGTCCATGCTCTTCTACAAGTAATATATTTGGTGGAAACTTTAGAAGCTTTGGGCATATGATACCAAATCACAAAACCTAAAGGACTTCAATTTGGTTTCAGGATTTTGGTATTCTTATGAAGAGATTTTAGATAATATATTTTCTTTAGTGTCATTAAAATAGTATCATATGCTTATAACAACCGAGGGATTCGTTCTCCAACCTTTCGTCTCCGTTAAATGTAAGATCCTCCAGGTTTCTTAGCATGGTTATAAAAATAGTCGTGCTGAATCTACATATTGTCTAGGCCTGTTCACCAACATGAACAGATGTGTCATCCCTCTTGGTAAAATTGGGATGGAATATTAGTTGTCCTAAGAGTATTTGAAGGCCGCTGAACTACTCCTGATCTAAAGTTAAGAATATCCCATCAGCTTTTATGATGGTGTGCTACTCTTATCTCTTTCTCAGAAGCAAGAGCGGAACTGACTGTTTTATTAACACAGAAATATGCTGAGCACTACGTGGTTTAATAGGTAACAGCATTTCAATATTCGGCACAAAAGAGTCTCGAGCAGGAAGTTAAGAGCAATTTAAGTTACGATGGTAGAGACTTCTGAATCAGATGGTTGACCCCTTCAGGAACCAACTGCGCAGAGCCTAACAAAGTGCTCCATTTGGGAATGTATAGTAAATTTCATATTTAACATGAGTTATCTGCATAGAATTTTATGGATGCTGTACTTCGAACATCCAATCAACTTGTAGTGAAGGGTTGATGCTTGGCTAGAAATTGATGGTTAAAACAATTGAAGCTCCTGATTGACCATATCATGGCCTCTGGTGAGCCATTTTTGTCCAAAAGAAGTGAATGCATGTGTACATGTCCTGAGTTATGTGCTAGCAACGGACCTCAATCGTACCCAATTTTGACATCAAATTTTGGTTGGTCGTGGAAAGGGAGTATGAATGTCCAAGGATTGAGATTTAAAAGGCAGACGTCCTCAGGAGCATGCGATGCCTCCATCAAAGATTTTGAAGGGTGAAGAGGGAACAAGTAACGCTTTGACAGCATGGGATTCTCTCTCTTTTTTTTTCCAATGAATGAAAAGCGTCTCTCTGACAGCAAACACCTTGGCCCGTTGCAGGTGCTGCAGCCATGTTGCTTGTTTCATTTACGGCAGGAATCATGGCGTGTTGTAAACTTAAGTGGCTGAACCACTGCCAGATACATCCTCTTGTAATGCGACCGTCCACTCGAGCAAAAGAGTCTCCCAGCCAACTCCCAATTCACTTGCTGGGGTGAATGGGGTGGTCTGGCTGCTGATTCAAGAATGAGAAGAGCTGGAACGAGGATAGCTATTCCTCTTGAAGTAGTTATTCTTGTTTTGTTTGGCTGAAATTTATTATTCCTAGATTAAATCATATCTCCTTCCCCCTGGAATAGTTGTTCTAGAAATACACATGTTTGACCTGAACGATTGTTCCTGCTTTTTGCTGCTCTTACAACACATGTTTGGACTTTCCCAAACCAAACTCAGCCTTGGCCCTCCAACCTGCTTGGAAGAATTTTGCTGCTGACCGGAGCAAAAGAGCCTACTGTGTTATTTATCGTCTTAAACACATTGGATTGGTGATTAAGTACGTATGTTTAATCACAGGCAAAAGCAAAAGCAAAGCATGATCTTTATTCTTTATCGGTTTACAACTTAATAAGCTTTCATTCCATAAGGTGACTGATACTCCCAGATGTGATCCCATGAATCCTCTCTTATCAATGTCCAGGTGCTCTTCAAACCGCCTCCTTTAAACGAAGTCATGGTTACTTAGAAAGAGAATGCTGGATGAATTCCATGAAGCGACTCTAAATAAACTGCAATAATCCTAAGAAACTGTACGACAATCTCAACACGACATTGAACTAACACCCAAACCTCCCATTCCTCCCACTCCAACTTTGTAAAATCTACCATTTTCAGGGACCAAAGACATGTCACATGAGATATCCCTCAGAAAAGGATCGACTAAGAGATAGAAAATTAGCAAGAAAAGCCATCCATCAACCATGGTTTGCGGGCTTTATGAGTGGCTGTTGCGAAGTCTTTCCCATTCTTCTGGTGGGCTCTTCACTTCCATCAATAATGCCACCACCTCCTTCATGGTGGCCGCTCCGATGGCGATGAGTTGACGCAGAACATGGCGATCCCCAGCGTCTGGAGCATCTCCTGGACTATCTGATCAGGCATGCCTCGCAACTTTGAATCCAAGATGTTGATTGCAGGTTCAAAGCTTCCCATCTTCTTCTTCACCCACTCCACAATGTGGAGGCCATCGCCATCCATTGGTTCGATGGCACTGCGCCCACTCAAAATCTCCAGGAGGACCACACCATAGCTGTAAACATCACTCTTCTCTGTTATATTTGTGGCGTAACCATACTCTGCCAGAATCATACACATATTATTAATTAGCACAATCGTATTTAAAGATTATTCGGAATTTAGTGGTCGTAATATGTGTACATGATGAATACTAAACAAACACATTTTGTGCATGAACAAGTGAATAGTGATTTGAAGAAAAATATCTAAAAGATACATATGTTTGCTGGAGAGTTGAATTTTACTCTTTAGTATCAAAGGCTAAACATGCGCCCCATTTCAGCAAAGAGATTGTAAAAGGCGTCAACAAGTGCTTGCAGATTCAATCAATTTATATGTTAAGGAAATTATGATCACAGATATTAATGTTCCTTCATATTTATTAATAGAAAACCAGCACAAGCTCATCAAGTCTCTGGGTAGAACTTGAGAATCTAGAATCCTTGCCTCGAGGCAGATGCAGCAAATCTGAAATTTCTCTGAAAATTTTAAGATTGCTTGATTGAAATGAAAACATTTGAAAACTAAGAAATGATCAGATGAACTTCATGACAAAAGTAAAGCATGAATGGTTTGCTTCCGACATGTTTGCAACAATTTGTATCAAAGCAGACTAGAAGCAATAAGAAAAATATATTAAGATTATAATGAGATTTTCACTTGCCAGGTGCTATGTAGCCATAAGAACCTGCTACCCTGGACATTGCATGATGGAAATTGGGGAATTCATCAGCTTTGCCAATCCAAAGTCAGCCAAATAAGCTTCATATTTTGAATCCAATAGTATGTTATTGCACTTGACATCCCTGTGAAGAATGGCTGGAACACAGTCATGGTGGAGATAGGCCAAACCTTGAGCCGATCCAACTGCAATTTTATACCTTGTCTCCCAATCCAAGTTTCTGTTCTCTTTCAACAGCTGTTGTAAATTGCCACTGGAGATGTAGTTATAGAGAAGGAGCTTAACACACTTATTTGAACAGTAACCAAGCAGCTTCACAATGTTTCGGTGCCTTATATGCCCAAGAATCTGAATCTCCGAGGCAAATGCATCCACTGGATCCTCTTCCTTCCTCGACTTCCAGAGCTTCTTCACAGCAATGAGTTCCCCATTTGGCATCTCAGCTTTGTATACGACCCCAGAGCACCCTTTTCCAATGATATTCTCATCCTTTATGCACTCTAAAATGTTGTCGATGGTGAAGTTTAACTTCTGAAATGGGATGAAGGACCATGGATATGAGAAATCATCAGCTCCACAGGATGCTGAGGTCATTGTTTTCTCCGCTGCTAGCTTTCTTTTCCTGTTAACCAGAATCCATATTGCAACAAACAGCATAGCAACAGAGCCCAAGATAGCACAAACAAGAGCTACTGTTTTTATGGATTTTATAGCAGTTCCACGTACAAGGTCCGAAGAACAGGTGTATCCATCAAAAGATTCACAGAGATCTGGGTTCTCAAGGTAGGAATTTGCCGATAGAGTACGAAAGAATGGAGTCACTGGAATCGGACCAGAGAAGTTGTTGTATGAGATGTTGAGATAAGTGAGACTTGCGAGCATACCCAAGACAGCAATCCCTCCATGGAGCATATTGCTCGAAAGATCCAGTGATTGTAACTGAGTCAAACTGGACATCTCCTGTGGGATTTCTCCAACAAACGGTTAGAGCTCAAGTCCAAATCAATCGTCAAGCTTGTCAAGGAGCCAATCTCAGGAGGAATCGGACCAGAAAGGCTATTAGCACTTAAATTGAGCAAGGTCAGCTTCTGTAAGTTCCTTATGGATTTCGGCAGCGACCCGGTGAGCATATTATTGTTCAGCATGAGCTTGTTCAAGTAACTGAAATTACCAAAACTCGAAGGGATCTCCCCAGTGAAGCTGTTGTGACTAAGATCGAGCTGCTCCAAGTTCATCAGTTCTCCCAACTGAGGTGGAATTTCTCCTGTGATATGATTGTTGTGCACGTCCAGCAGCTCCAAAACCGTGATATTGGCAAGCTCGGCAGGCAGCTTCCCATGGAATTGGTTAGTGTAAAGATCCAAAAAGACGAGATTTTGAAGCTTACCAATCTCCTTTGGGATCTCGCCAGATAGCTGGTTCTCTCCAAGCCTTAGCCTCACCAAAGACTGGCAATTGGCGACACTCTTGGGCAGCTCCCCTGTCAAGGAATTGCCCAAAAGAAGCAACTTGCTGAGCTTCTTCAGGCTAAAGATCTCGTCGGGGATCGTCCCGGTTAGCCTATTCTTGGAGAGGTCGAGCGCGTAGAGCTCAGTGCAGTTCCCGAAAGATGAAGGAATGGCTCCGGATATGGAATTGCCCCACAAGAAGAGACACTGCAAGGCCTTCAAGTCTCCAATCTGCCAAGGAATGGGTCCAGACAGCGCATTCTTATCAAGCTGGAGAGTGGTTAAGCTGCTGCAGTTACTTAGCTTCACGGGGATGGGACCTGTGAGCATGTTGTCGGAAAGATGGAGCTGCTCCAAGACAGCCAGCCTCCCGAGCTCGCCGGGGATTTCCCCTGAGAGCTTATTGCAGAGAGGTCGAGAACCACCAGAGACGAGCAGTTGGAAAGCTCAGCGGGGATCGGTCCCGCGATCGCATTCCCCCACAGAAGCAGGCTAGTGAGCTTCTGCAGCTTACCCAGTTCAGGTGGGATCGAGCCGGTGATCTTGTTCATGTGCAGGTAAAGATTGGTCAGCTCCGAGCACAAGCCCAGCTCGGGCGGTATCGAACCGGAGATGTCGGTGTCATAGAGCGCCAACGTCTGGAGGCTGACCAAGTTGCCAAACTCCGACGGGATCGGCCCGGAGAGGCCGGTGGCGGCGGCACCGAATGTGGTGAGGTTGGCGAGGAGGCCGAGTTGGGCGGGATTCGGCCGGTGAGGTAGGGGTTGCCGCCGATGCGGAACTGCTGGAGGGAGAGGAGAGAGCCGAGGTGGGAGGGGATGGAGCCGTTGAGGAGGTTGTCCTGAAGGCAGAGGACCTGGAGGGTGGAGAGGTTGGCAAGGGTCGGGGGATGGGTCCGGAGAGGTGGTTGGAGTTGAGGAGGAGGAACTGGAGGGAGGAGAGGGAGCCGAGCTGGGAGGGATGGGTCCGGAGAGAGAGTTGGAGGAGAGGTCGAGGAAGCGGAGGGAGGAGAGGGCGCCGAGGGAGGGGGGATGGGCCCGGAAATGTTGGCGGAGGAGAGATTGAGGAGTTGGAGGGAGGTGAGGGAGGAGAGCTCTGGAGGGATGTAGGAGAGGTTGAGGAAGGTGTTGGGGAGGGAGAGGGAGATGACTCTGCCCTGAGGGAGCAGGTGACGCCCTGCCAGGAGCAGGGGTTGGGTGGGAGGGGTCCCATGAGGGGAGGAGGACGGAGGAGGAGGAGGAGGAGGTGGCGGCGGCTAAGAGGGAGAGGAGGGCCTTGCCATCGGGGGAGAGGGATGTGGTGGTCTTCAAGAACGAGACCATGGCCATGAAGAGGAATGGGACAAGGACCGAGGTGGTGGAAATGGTCCTAAACTTCTTCATTTGGGTTTTGTTCTCTGGTGTTCTGGTGGTGGTGGATTTGCTACTGCTATTTTTATGGTAATGGTGACGGTGGTGGCGTTTAGAGTTCACCAGAGCAAACCATTTTGGAACTGATGAGAATGATCAGCAGACTTGAGTGCAGCATGGAGAGTGGAAACAATGCATGTGAGGAAGTTTGATACTCGAAACACCATTAAGGATAAGGGCTTCTTTGACATGGAAGGGGAGGGTTGACGGTTTCAAATAATAATAGGTTATGACACACCATCCGAAACTTTGAACCAAGAACAAAAGCAGGAGGATGAGTGGGTACGGGTTTAAGGTTTGAAAATGGAGATATGGGATTGCTAGTTGAGATGGTTCAGAGTTTGCTCAGCTTGCTGAAAGTGTGGGGGATGCATGACATCGAAGCAAAGACCTATGATTTTGCTTCACTTGAGCAAGAGGTGGCGGTCAAGGTTGTGAAAATCAGTTCACGATTGGTTGTTATTAAAGACGGTCAAAATGAAGGGATCTAATATTCTTGTCTGTGAATGAAAAGGGATGGAGTTCTGAGGATCACACACCTAGTGAGAAAGATTAGACTAGCAGAGAGGAAGACCTGTCCATGTGAAAGAGGCGTAGAGAGGAGGTGAAGATTGCTTAAGCCTCACACAAGAATCATATGAATGCCGGAAGCGGAGGCGAAGGTGTCTGCTGCTCCTACCGTCTTCTTCAACTGCATCCAAAAGCTCCTCTCCTGATGTAGGAGCCTCCAACTCATCATCATACTTATACCCCCTCAAGCTTTCTCACTTTAGGGAGAAAAATTTAATGGCGATGAGAGTGCGAGCTTAGATATGTTTATCACTAAATTTGTGACCAAAATCTTCTGATTTTGTCTCAGAATATCTGACTTGCACCACAACAGGCCATTCTCCTCACCACGTGATCTCAGGCCGCTTCCTTTGTCCTTTTGTCCCTCTGTCCCTTTCTCCTTGATGGGCCCACCTCCAGTCTTAGGCCCAGTGCATCCCTAATGTCCCATAGGCTAGTACTAAATTATACTAGCCAGACAGACCACCATTGAATTCTACTACTATTGACAAGCATTGATCGTAGCCGTCCACGTAGGAAGTGTCGCCGATCTTTGGCTGGTCATCATTTTCCCTCTTCCCGCCCTAATCAGCCGTCCAATTGCTGGCATTGATGCCATTGAATATATAAACATATACTCCTGTCTGGAAATAATAATGCTAGGTTTTGTATTGCTATATTTTGTGAACTACAGCAGTGTAGAAACTAGAATATCCAGGTAATATGCTGAAACGAAGATGATTATAGCCACACGCAAGTCAAAATTAGATAAAAGCAAGGGAACACATAATTAGATAACATGAACACCAATGTGCAAGGAAGTACATAAATTTAGAGATTGAAGAGTAAAACTAATAGGAATTAGTAAAACTGATTTGAAAACAAATTCTTTATTGTTCAAAAAGAATATCATAACAAATGTGATAAAGCCTGTATTTGATCCCAGATGACAAGAGAAACTTCTTTTCATCCTCTCATAAAAAATATATTTTTTTATTCACAAATGGAATTGATGTTATAGAAATTTTTTGTGCACCACAGACGGTATAGAAAATTCGACATGAAGTACACCGTCTTATCCGATTGGTCCATATAGCAACCACTTTACAATGCGCCAGCAGATCGATTTTTTGTTAAAAATTTTATATGATGAAAATATCCTTCTAAAATATTATGACACTTATTCACAAAAATTATGACATCTCCTACAGAAAATGCTAAACTAAAGTGCGGCGTCATAATTTTTGTGAAGGGATGTCATAATTTTTAAGAAGTGATATCATAATTTTATAAAGGAGTGTTATAATTTTTAAGAAAGATGTCATAATATGGTACAGAAAAAAAAAGATAATGAATATATACGAAAATATATTATGACATCCTTTTTTAAAATTATGACACCAACAGAAAATGCTAAACTGAATCGGAATGTTATAATTTTGTAAAAGATATTATAATTTTAAGAAAGGGTGTCATAATTTTAAGAAGAATATTTTCATCATATAAATTTTAATGAAAAAACAGACCTATTGATATTAAATACGTATTAAAAAATAGTGACTATGTGAATCAATTGAATAAGATGGTGCGCTCAACGATCGGATTTTCTACGCCGCTTGCGGTGCACAAAGATTTTCTCCTGATGTTATTATCTGGCTTTGGGCCGGCCGTCATGCCCACCCCACTGCTTGGGCCTGACATCATCAAGCCCACGACACTACCATCGGGATTGGAAAAATCAACAGTGTTTATCAAATGAGACCTCTTGTCCAAATCCCCAATCCCAAACCCTCATCCCACCCAAATGACAAAATCATCCCCCAACGCCCTCTCAATGACCAAACAACTCCCACCACCCACCCCGCCCTAACCCCAAACCAAGGCAAATTCGTTAATGCACCGGGATCCGCATGTGCGGTCCGGCCCAAATGGGTCAGATTTCGGCAAGCCTTGCCAGGCTAAGCCCTCACCATCTTTGCCTTGGAAGGGGGATTCGATGATAATGGGAGCGAGGCAAAGCTTAGGGAGTGTGCTAAAAGTAAAGGACTCTCCCCCTTGGAGCGGAGGGAGCAACCCCACTTCAAGGCTTTGGAATCCTAAGATGGGCTTAATTTTTGCACACGTCCCACCCAATTCTTAAGCTAGAGAGTTGAAGGCAGGACAAGGCTTGGAATAAGGTGGATATTTTACAAATGGTAACCGGGGTAAAAAGAGGTAAAAGAGGGTAGAATTACAGAAGAGACCATGGAGGTGGTTTAAGATATTGGTTTACCGAGGTGGGAATGGTGGGAGCGTTTTGGAAATCGAGATTAGTTTAAAGAAAAACCGGACCAGGTCGCCGGGTTACATACTATATCCAGAGGACACGGTTTGCGAGCCGGCTTTTGTTTTTTTTTTTTTTAACCGTACCCAGACGAGACAGCGTCTCGGGAATACGGCCGGCCGGCCGGGTGGTACTTCGTTAGATCGGACCTGGACCGGATCGGACCTAGACATAGCGAACCGGGCTTGGGCTGTTAGGGAGGTACGAGGAGGCACGTAGTTGGTTCCTTCGATCAAATGGATCCCATGGCGTGTTACATGTGATGACTGGTTTGGAGTTGCATTCCATGTTTGACTGTCAACTAATTATGTTGCTTAGGATGGTCTAAGTTTGGAATTGATGGTTCATAAATATTACACACGGATATGTTATTGGCTAGAATTGGATAATTTTCTTGGATATCTCACAAAATCGAATGCATGAATAAATTATTCCCAAATGATAAATTTATAAGCTAACAATTTAACAATTTATAAGTTGTTTCTTAGGTTAGCCGTGAAAGTGGCGAGAAATGACCGCCCGAAGATAGAGAACAATAACTATCCATTCCCTTGTACCGATGGCTTGACCTACGATATAAGACTGAATTAACTAATTTACCATACGTGTAAGCAAGTATTGCAATAATCGTGGAAATAATAGTTGGACTTGTGGTTAGAAAGATTAAGTTCCTCGAGATAAGGAGCGGATGAGAAAGGGTAATTAAGGGTGTTTGACTCGCTTGACTGGCCTGACCAAAGACTCCTAATACCACCCACGTCTAAAAGAAGAGGTCAAAGAAATGATCGTGCCGTGTGTCTCTCAGAATGCATGATAAGAGCGTGTGGCTCCTCCCGGCCTCTGCCATGTAGCAAACTTAAAGTGCCCCAGCATGCGGTTAGTGTTCCCCGGCCTTAATTATTGCCACAGGGAAAGGGCTCCCAAGAGGTAGAAGAGATAGGTTAGGGCTCTCAAAGTTCATTTTTGGGTCGGAACCTACATGGGTATGGATTCTGATTTAGGTTGGAATCATCATTACAAGTGTTGGACAAGAGGGTTAATGTGGGTTCGATGTTAGCTAGCTAGCTAGGGTTGTGGGTGTGTTGGATTCTTTCTGGTCCAACCTGACTTACAACGAACATCAACTATCTTAGGTTTGTAATTTATATTCATATCAGATCAATCCAACAAACGGGTCAGGTTTTTATTAGAACTCTCATGGATGTCCTGATACTCCAGTGGTCTAATAATGCATTAACAATAGCTTTGCTCCACCCCCCCCCCACACAACAAAAAAAAAAAGGGTGAACTCTTTGCTCCTATGTATGCTTATGCACTTTCCTACTCCTTTCCTAGTTGTATCCTAACATTAAGTTTGTCTTCTAGCCCAAACATCTGTATATATTATTTAGTTTTCATATTATGATGCTTAAGATGGTATCTAAGTACTTGCAGTTGGGAGGAATGTTAATCCACCAGCTAGCATCACTTATGCAACATATGCACCAAAACTAGTTTCATGTTTGACCACAACATATGTATTTATTGCAGACACACTCCCTTAACATATTACAGATATGCATGTATTTATTTATCGTGACATCTAAATATCTTTAATCTAGTTTTCTGCTCATTTTTTGGTAGGCCTTCTTAAAATTTAATTACTATTCAAGAAAATACAATTCATGAACCTCCATCAAGGATTCAAGGGCTTGTATAAACAATAGCCAATAACTCAGAAGCATGCCATACCAAAACTTTAAAAGACTTGTAAATATATTTATTGAAAACAAAATTGATTAATTTTCATGTCCAATAATGATTAATTTCTATGCTTTGGACCAGGGACGTGCATGCAAAGATGCCTTCACACCAATTCGGGCAAAGCTTCCTCCCATCCTAGTCTTTAATTATGACACTCCATCTTGACCATCTAAATTGGAAAGAGACAAGAAACGTAGAAGTTCTTGGCAAGGACATCTCTTGCCACATGATGACCACGACCGCACTATAAAGTGTATGAATCGGCGGAGCCGAGAGCCTAAAACTTGGTGTATTATTTTATGCTTATAGGAAGAAGCCAAACAACAGATGTAAAACACACCCTGATGGTAAAAAAGATGAAATCGTACAGCCAGAATGCACTTAGTTATTTTAATCTCCATATAGTATTCTAAATGACAAGCAGTAAGCAATGATAAATCCATTTAGCTTACGTAGAGTGCCCTCTTTCCAAAGAACTGTCTACCCTTAAAATAAGTTCAACAGGTTTAAAAGCCATAGTATATATATATGCATTTCAGTATAAAATATTTTGTGCTTGGAGCATCAAAAGGAGAACATCAAGAAACCAACCCTACTACCAAGCTTCATACATAGCCCTGCAAGCTTTGCTTGCTGCACATCTCTATCTACATGGCTTTAGGCGCCAATTTAATTAATCTATGCGTTCTTTTGTGTCATGGAGCCCAAACCCCAATGGATAGGTAGTCACCATGTTCTTTGGTGGTTGTTGTTCACCCTCCCGGACAGTGGTGTGCCTCCATCGTGGCACCAGTCACCATGTTCTTTGGTATAATTATTTACTTGGTTTTATAGCACCACACTTAGGTCTATCTTCCCTGAAGTCTATGCATGAATGCAACAAATTCCAAGCAAAAGCCACGGTTCACACTTGCTAGTAATGACTCGTGGAGAATTCTTATTTTCATGCTTTATATATGTAGACATGCTGGTCATTAGTGTCAGCTTTGATGTCCTAATTGCGGCCCGGTATTCGAAATAGACGATCTCAAAACATGGTGACGGCAACAAGGGAAGCTTTGAATTCAGTTTCATGCCTCACTAAGTGAAGACTGAGAGCATTGATTTGGAGGTGACGATGGTCCAACTAGTTGAGAGAGTCGTTCCAGAGTTCATTCAAGAGATATTAATGACATTTTCTTCATGTTTCTCATTGGAGGCGAGGACTGAAGCAAGGAGATGTAAAGCGACGGAGATCTTATATGTGTTATATTGCTTGTCCATTTTAATATCATATAGTAATTAAATTCATTTGCTTAATGAAAGTAATCTGGGTGATGGCCTCTATCATGTTTGGTTAAAATAATAATAATAATAATAATAATAATAATTAGGCTCATTGCCTAATTTGCCCTCAAAAAATTAGTATCATTTAAACATGTATTTGGGCTAATCTCTCCTCTATCATGTTGTGCATCCACCCATGCTGTCTCATTATCTTAAATTGTTTAATTATAGCAGCATTACTTGCTAGAATCCTTTTTTTTTCTTCCTTTTTTTTGGGTGCAGCATCAAACAACAAGGACGAATTAGGTCTCATATGCCAATGTACCTCTGGATGAAATGAGGACATGTACACCGGTTACCCACATGAGGATCTATTTGCATGATTGAGCCTAAAGTCCTATAGGATTCGTGGGTGGGCAGATTTGTTGTTGATGGGATTATGGTGGAAGCTTCGTGGAGTTCAATTTAGAGAGATGGATCTCGAAGAAGGAAGGCTGAGGCATGAGCCATCTCTCAACTGGCTCGCATTCAATTGCGGGCCAAAGGATTTGGGGTAAGGACTCTGGCACTTTGCCCTGAAGATCGCGGCTAGTGCCACGGTACGCGGCTTCATGTTGAATTGGTGTGGGGCCTTGTACGTAGTGATTTACTTTCATTGGAGAATGTACGTTCAAGAGGAGAGTAAACTTTTGATGTTGAACAAAGGGTAGAAGAAGGAGCTTAGGGAGGAAATATTAAACATTCTAACTTTTTTATTTTATTTTTTTTGGTAGGAAAACATTCTAAGGTTTTATGATAATATTGGGCCACCGTCGACTATTGCTAGGTAACAGTGTGACTACTCCTCGTGCAGATTAATGCACGGGCTGCATGATAATATGCTTTTGGATTAAGTAAGATGATGCAGGGCCCGTCCTTGTTTGCGATGAGAGGGAGCGGATTTGTAAGCATAAATCAATACATGCAGTTGGGCCAAATGGTCCAGCATGAGCCCACATACTTGATTTTGCGACCCGGTTTCATGCCGCACTCGGCGCTCCTCTGCGCTCCAACTTATACTCTGTGTCCTCTGCCTTCGATACGTACCTGCGTGCACGACTTCTCTTTGGATGCCAACGCCCCTGCCTAGAATTTGCCTCCTGCACGGTGGGTGGAGTCACGGTTTCGGTTGTCATATAATCAACAGCCAGCATAGCAAAACATCTTTCATATGGAATTGATACGGCACGTGTTTCGATTTCTCCCTCAAAATTTCGTAGTCCAAGCACCTCAAAATGCGAGATCTCCTCGCTCATAGAATCCACCCAACCAAAATGATGGGGCATACATAGGTTCAATTACCCATGTTGTACGTGAATTAGGGCTGTAGGACAACCTTTCCATGAGATGGTAGCCTTATAACACCTTTTTTTTCCCTCCAATATATGCATTAACAATTACAAGTTGGATATATGCATACTTCAGCACCATTTAACCCTTCTTTCGAACATATAGTTGCAAGTACAGGTTATACCACTGCCAGATTATGTCAATCAAAAGCTAGATTTTAGCTTCTTGGAATAATTAGAATTTAATATATTTATATCTCTGCTAAATATTATCCAAATAGAACGTTGGATACAATAGATTTATTATTATTCTTTTTGGATAAGTAATTACTTCTGGCAACGTAAAAAAATTGCTAAAGATTCTTGGCAGCCTGATTTGTAAGAATTTTCTGTAACTTAAAACTTATGGCAGATGTTTAGTTTAAAAAGGTATAAAGGATTTTGCATGCATGACTCAGGATATGCTATCCTCTTGGACCAAGAATGAGTTAACATGGATGAAGTGGATGGTATATCCTGGTTCACATACAGTATTTGTATGCATGTTCTTGGGTTGGTGGCATCCAAACTTGCAACAGCACCCTGCCTTCTCTTTTCTTGATCTAAACCAACTCTTCCAGAGAAAACTTTTAAATCTCAAAATCAAGTGATCGATCAAGAAGATGTGGAGGACAATGGCTGAGTTATGGAAGCACGATGGTAGCACTACTCATTTGCCATGTATGGTATTCCATCATTTTTCTATCTCTAGTTTTTTCTACCCTCAATGTCCCCACCTCCCCTTCAATTCCTAATCCCTCTCTTTTACCTCTTTTTAATGGTTCTGGATTGATATATAGTCTTTTTATGTAGCCTTCTTCACACTCCAAAATCAAGTAGTGTCCAAAAGATATGAATGGTATTCTTGAGTCCCTTTTCAAGAAAATCTAACATCTCTAACCTCTTCATCAAACTTATAATATTTTTGTCATTTTCCCTTTTCAATTAATGGGGTTATTAAGAAGGATTCTCTTAAAGGTGATGTGAAGGTAGACAATAACCAATGAATGAAGCTTGAATTATATCAATTTTAGTTAAGATGGATAATCACTCATTTTTATTTCACCATGGTCCAAGTTTTATCTGTGATTTCATGATATAATTGAGGTTGATGCGCTTTGAGTAGTCACAGGAAAATCTTTATAAGTTGAGTTTATTCTAATTTCAAAAATCCACATAAGCTAATGTCATGGATTAGTCAGGTAGTTGATTACTTCGGATTGATCTGGTCTCAATCTATCCAAGTCAATAATCTGCAAAACAGTATTTATTTGCTTTACTCACTGCTGTTGGATTGATTGAATTTAATCATAGTAATTTTTTTTTAATTACTTCCTAGTGTCTGGTTGCTTGTTCTATTGTCCTCCCGGACCTGCCGAATGTATTGATGATGGAGCCAATCCATGCTCCAATATTCGAACTTCAATTTATACGCCTTCGTTTGGCGGGAGTCCTCGTTCCGTTTAATTATGTTTGGCGGGTTCGTACCTTCCAGTCGCAAATAACATCATCCGACTTGGGGCGCGTTGCGCGTCTCTCTCTGAGTCTCCCTCTCTCTCACACGCGCGCGCGCGCGCGCATACACACGGTAACAGCACCGAAAGCGGGAACCCAGTGGAAAGATTTAACGGGCCAGTTTCTTACGTTTGATATTCCCGGTCTAACATGCCATCGTTAGAGAACCGTCGGTTGGTCCAAAAAAAAAAAAAGCGTCGGTTCATTCTTCCAACCTAGCGTCCTAAATAAACCATCTCCTTCTTCCTATGCTCTCCTGCCGTGACTCGCGCTCTTCTCCACGAGTAAATCCCAAGCATATCCCAGGGGACTGCAACCGCAGATTTCAAGCTTTTCTCAGATTGGATTTTATTATTTCAGTTGGTTTAAGAGTGCTTGATTCATCGGAAGAACGGGTTGGTGAGTAGACTGTATCCTCTTTTTGAATCGAGATTTCTCCTCCTCAACCCTTCCTTACATTGGAAATGGATTGTTTGATTGTGATATTTATGCATTGGGCACTTTAAAATCAAAATAATATGATACTTTGATGGATAAAATTTGACATTTGCCCAGTACGATAAATTGGATAATGAGTCTTTTGATCCTTACCTTTAAATAAAGAAGGAAAAACAAAGAACACCACTAAAATGAAAGAAGGCGGCTATTAAAGACGCTTCAAAATAGCTGCAGACATATTGTATTGTACTCCATAGATACATACAGATTTATAGGTTGTTTTCATGGGTTTTTTTGCGTGAAAGAGATGAGTACGGGGTCGATAAGCTCTGGCTAGATTCTGCTACATCCCTCGCCACTTTCTGAGACCAACCCTTACCCACTGCCTAATAAGCCCTTGGATAATCAGAGACATGAGCTAGAGGAGTAAGCCACAAGATGAAGGTAAGCATGCGCATGAAAACAGAGCATTCACCTCCATAAATAGAGTTAAGAAACAGAGAACAGGGCTTGCTCGCTCCTCTGGCTCGCTCAAGATTTAACCGAACCCTTATCGGGTAGGGAGACGGTTACTGAACCAGGTTATCTTGTTACCAAACGGAAAAGAGGGGGGCTTTCTCTGACGGGAATGAGACGATCCGCTAGATAATTAATTTAATAGGACTCCAGCCGTCACGTTACAATTAGCCCCGTTAGTGTATGTGTGAGAGGAAGCCACAAACCTGACCGCAGGCCACCCCTCTTCTCTTCGCATGCCCTGCCCCCATTCACATCCCACCCTCCGCCTCGATAAATTCTCATCTCCTCAAAACCCAACAAAATCGATCTATGGAAGATCAAGAGGATCGACGACAAGGCCACGAGGAACAAGGAGAAGAAGGAGAGGGAGAGGGCGAGAGCAGCGAAGTTCTGAGGCCATCGCTGCCGATGGGAGGGTGAAGAAGATAGTGAAGCTGGACCGGGAGATCAAGAAGGTGAACTCGGAAGCCCTCTTTCTCATCTCCCTCTCCACCGACCTCTTCCTCCGATCCCTCGCCTCCAGCGCCCGCGACGCCGCCCTCCTCAGCAAACGCCGCACCATCAAGCTCGACCACCTCCGCTCCGCCGCGTGCTCCCACCCTCCTACCTCCGACTTCCTCCTCGACTCCCTCCCCGCCCTTCGCCTCCCTCCAAGCCGGCCGCTCGGCCCAGACCCGCCGCCGCCTCCGCCTCCGCCTCCGAGAAGCCCCTCCCTCCCGGTGCCCGCCGGATCGACGATTTCTTCCGGAAGCCGACGGCGGATTCTCAGTAATGACCTCATCTCATCATTCCTGGTACGCCACCGCCTCAGTTGTTTCTCGTCTTTCTTTCTTCTTCTTTTTCTCCTGCAACGAATGCAATGCATGTATGTTCGTCTGATTGCGATCGGAGTGCCGGGAATTGGGATGGAGAGAGAACTTTCTCAAATGATGATCCTGATGCCCTAGTCAATTAGGGTTTCATATTGAGCTCTTCATTGACGGGGATGATGGGGAATCGCTAATTAGCCCGATCCTTGCTTTTCTTCTTGCTCTTATTTTTATCTGATTTCTGACATTAATTATGAATGCGACCATATAGTTCCTGTTGTCACATTTTGCCGAGATTTGTTCTGCTAGCTGGTTAATCTTTTGGATTCTAGTGAAAATCTTCGAAATCTATATTCTATGGCTACTGGAACGTTTTATTTTTTACCATGTATCAAAAGATTTAAGTTATTTCCCCTGAAAGGACCTCTTTGGGAAAATCTGGCAGGATAGACTGGAGATAGAGCGATCGCCTCGGGATAAAATCCGCTTCATGGGTAGGACTTAGAGACGGAACATAGATTTAGTGGTGACCAGCTCTTTTAACTGGTGCTTGAGTACAGAGTTTCACATCAATTTCGTGTCTCAATGTGAGCACGCCAAAGTGACCTGGTTTCAGGCTACCACATCTGAAATTGAGATGCGTCGTGCCCTTGTTGGGCAAAGGGCAGTAATGCATCAGGTCGGTCCATATACCTCCTAATTTGGTCTCAGAGGGGTTTGGATCGATCAGGTTGGGCTCAAATGTGTAAGACTTACCAGGTCTGTTGTTCTGAGTATGTAAGGACCCTTACCGTACTTGACACTCATCAGGGGTATGGCTGTGGTGATGCATTTCATGTCCTTCTGGATGATGAAACTTCCTCGTCCTCGTCTATTGCATGCCTCATGTCTGTATTAATGATCAATGCTTCTGTCCATGCATCTTAGGCTACCTTTCCTAAATCACCAAGCTCGACCATCTCCATCCCCCCTTCCTCGGACACCTTTTGCTGCTTTTATCTTCCTACCAGAGTGTCTCTTTAGGCAATTGCCACAGCCCCTGCAAACAGCCACCCAACACTGATCTGCTGGAAACTAAGAAGGCCCGGTTGGATGCTACGTGATCTTAATGCTACCTCTTTTCACTTTTGATATTCTTTACCAATGTGGCAATTGATCTGGCCTTGCTGCTTGTTCTGACCAAAGGGCTTGACTTGTGATACCACAATGGCATCAATCCTCAATATCGCTAGGGTCTCCTTAGGCTATATATTATCAAACATAGTAATTTTGGTTTGTATTCTTTTTTTTATTTTGCTTTATTTATTTTATTAGGAGAGCAAGGACATGAGGAAGCCCGAGCCCTATCAAAATTGGGGTCATCATGATCCAACACCTCATAACACCTCGTAACTTCACCAACTCAACTGGTTGGCACCCTCCGTTTGCTTTTAGTTCTTGAAATGAGCTATGTGCCTATTCCTTCTGCTTGGTTATTTCTATTTTGATTTCTGAGAGAAAAATCGTTAAATTAGTATTTCTTGTCACACATTGTTCAAAGAAGTGAGGTCTTTTGATGTTCACAGGAACCAAGTTAAATTTAGGAGGTAAAAGTCACTAATTGTATATGGTTTAGTGAGTAATATCAAGCCTTTCTTTTTAATGAAGTATTCTGCCTTCCTAATATTTATTATCAGACTAGAGAAGCCAGGGTCAGAAGAGCTATTCTAAGTGCTTATACAGAGGTGATACATGCTACAATGCTCTAAGCCAAAGTGTTGAAGGCATGCGTTAACAAAATATATAGCTGAAAAAACACTACTAGGATTCTATATATATATTTTTTAAATCAAGTTATGGATACTATTCATAACACTCGACAGTTACCTGTATAAATTTTCACCATCCCCTTGAAACATCGTGTCAGGCGCTTGGTAGATGAATAGAACTTGGAAATGAAGCCAGTCCATCATTTGGAACTCCCTTTAACTTAAGAATGGAAGTGATCAGAAGCAGACAGATAGTTTGTTCAGGAAACTGGGCGCTGTATCTGGATAGTTCAGATGGAAATGAAGGTCAGTGTCAGTCCTACCAATTAGTAGAGGAATTTTGTAAAAGGTTTGCTTTTCTGTATGCGTCTTATCTTTTGTCTTTGTTTGTGTTTTGATTCCTCCTGTGGCATTTTTCATTTTCTTAGTTAGAATTGTGGGGTGCTGTTTGCACCTCACATTTCTCTTGCATGTGACTTATTCTGTTTGTTTCCACCATAGAGCGAGCATTAGAGTATCGCATTTACTAGCTCGTGACTATGTTGATGCTTTGGAATACATTTTTGTGTATTTATTGTTTGTTCTTCAAGATATGTTTGGAACTAATATCCTATGTCAAGATAGCTTTAGAGAACTAGTATTAAGAGTTCCCACAAAGGCCTTGTTCATCTTTTATTTCAACTTCAACTTGTTCCTGCCAACATAAAAATTTTCAAATCTCAGAGAAACCTTCATGAGTACCAAAGGTAAGCTTTACTGAGTGTTAACCTACTGCTTCCTCAGCCAATTTTCTACTGTAAGGCATTTTATCTTGATATTAGGATGGGGCGTACCGTTCCTTAAAATTTCACTGCAGGGGTCTTCGATATGCATTTAATTGGTCATAGAATTTTTGGTGAAATTCTTCCTTCATGTGAAATCAGCTGCCTATGCTAAAATGGATGAGTGCTCATAACAGGAAAGCCAATAATAGCCATATATCTTGTTTTTGGATAAGGTCTTAATAACCCATATTATCAAATTAAGGACCCCCTTCAAAACCATTATTTATTATTATACTAGAAAACCATTATTTTATCGTTTAGCTAATTTTGGATTTATGTGTAATAAATTAGTGTTGTAATGGTCTTCGTTTCCTGCCTTAGGAAATCAAGGCATTATTTGCTCAAGTATTTGTCACTGAATAAAATAACAATATGTAGCTGGTATGGATAAATAAATTTAATAATCTTACTTTGTTTAGATGAAATGTGAAATATGTAGGAGAACAACAATCAAATAATTCCTGTTACCCGTTTAAACGTGGAGGACCTCCAGTGCGGTCACTAGCAACAGCTATTTTCGAGCTTAATTTCCGAGGATTCCTTTTTGGTTATAGCGATGTGATCTTCTATAATGGGGCTTGTTATGTTATGCTCCCACGGGTCCAGGGTCTCTCTCATCCTGGAAGGCGCGCTAGTTATCAATACTTCTACCTGATTATTCTCCGACTTTTGGGAACCAATAATCTCCACAGAGCTTGCAGAAAACAACCACTTCACGATAAGAACTTCTGGTGGGTCCAAATGACTTACCTTGTCAGGTTAACATTGGTTCCATGGAACTGTGGGGCTTGTCCTCCAAGTTTCATCGGTTAGGATAGTATTTTACCTCTAATCGATGAACTTATTTATTTATTTTTGTTTTATTGTTCTTTTAAGCAGTGATGCTGCTTGAGAAAGACTGGGAAAAAGAAGCTCCATTTTCGTAGTTTACTATATCTACAGACTCTGTTCAGTTTCAAGCATACATTTCATGGGATCCTCTTCTCCACCATTACAGTGCAGACTCCTTGGCCTCAAAAGCTGGCTCTGTTTTTGACTCTTTTGATATAAATTGGTGCTTCCATTTTTTAGTATCAGATGTCTTTTGGATCAATCCTTGCTTCCTCTTCAAAGAACTGGAACAAGAGAAGTATACCAACCTATAGGGGTAAATGGAAACCTAAAAAATATATATCTAAGATTGAGAGTCGCTTCCTAGTTTTTTATGTTGTGTTTGTGCTTGATTTTTGACAGATGCGATCAGCTGTGATCGACAATCATCATTGAAATCGAGGCTCTTTTACTCATCTTTTAAAATTATATTGTTTCAAAACAAAATTTTGTAATTACATTGTTTCTTTTTGATGGAAAGGTAATCACGTTGCTTTCAAAAGAAATTTTCTTCATCATATAAAATTTATATAATTATAAAAGTAGGAATGCCAAAAGTACATGCATACAAGGAACTAGGATAAGTGCCATCTATGTTAATATGTTTCTTATGCATTAATAGTGAACATGATGTGGAAAACCTTCCAGTGATAAGCTATAGTATTTTGATGACCTATGAAATGGCAATAGTTTTGATGGTACAATTGTTTGTCAGCGGCCAATAATAATCTTCAACACTTTCAACCTAGGTAAGTCACTTTGTTAGCATCAAGAATCAAACCATGGTTGTGAATGTATGATCTTTTTTTAATACTATCTTGTGATCAAATTAAGATAGTTATGGCTTTAGGGTCACATTGGTAGACGTCAAGCTAGATTCAACTTTAGCTCGTTTTGAAATATAATATGGTTAACTTGAGCTTGGTTTGAGCATGTTTTGAGTTACGAAGCCCTAGCTAGAGCTTGGCCGTTTATTGCTGTGCCAGCTCAAGCTCTGATCAAGAGTAAATGGGCAAGGGTAAGAATTGGTTGTCATATTGGAGACGGAGAGGGGCGAGTTTAGACAAGATGGGAGATGGAAATTGGAGATCAAGTACCATCAGCAAAAGGCTCTTAAGAGAGAGAGGTAAAATTAAAATGGTGAATGGAAGAGATGGGAAAGGGTCACCATGATTCCCAAGAGTCTTCCAGAGAGCTACGAGAACAACATGGAGAATTAGGATTGGGGGCCTGTGTTGCCTTGGTATCGGGCTATAGAGAGAGGGGTAGTTCGTTCCCTCGTAGTTGTTGAAAATGCTTGGAGGGAATTAGCGTAAGCAATGCAACGTCTTTTAATCTCGGGGAGAACTGGTAGAGAGAATGGGAGAGGCTGGTGTCTAGGGCATCTCATCCGTTTATTTATTCTCCCATCATCCTGCAACAATGAGCCACTAATGGAATTATACTATATATCTTATTTATTTTTTCGGTAATATATCTTATTATATATAATTAATTAATCTAAGCTAAATATGAGCTGGATGGATCTGGCATGCTTTCAGTTTATTTATTTTTCGAGTGCAAAATTATAGCTCATGTTCTACCATTAATCAAGTTAATTTTGGGCTGAATTCTAAAGTGAATGAAAGTTGCTTGCGAATAACCCTATCTGCTTGACAGCCCTGTTTGCCAATGATGAATTAGTACTTAAATATGGGTTTGGTAATCTTTTTGCTCCAATCTTCATGGTTGCGCATAATCTCTATCATGAAGAACAAAATTTCCAACTTTTCTGGCTGAGATTAATCAACATCCAAATCGATGCATCATGCTTTTATTTTCGCTAATTGAAATATTAAAAGCCATTGTACTTCGATCTGGCAACCAGCAAAGGACAACAATATATATTCTAGATCTAATCACAAGCCTAAATTAGAGTATTAAAAACAATTGCATAAAGGCAATGTTCGTCCTATGCCGACGTAGTAGATGTATTAGTAGTCTTCTTCTTCTTTTTTTTTTTGGTTAAAGAGATGTATTAGTCTTATGGAAGCTTCATGAACAGCTGCATCAGGGATGTAACATAGTTTCGGATACACTGCCAAATGTGCAGCTTAATCTTTAACTTCAACATTCTAACATATTATTATTCTCTTGGAATGAAGAAGTCTTGGTAAACTATTGGAGCTTATGTAAGGGTACACAGGATGGGCTCCAAGGAGACTGTGCTCTGTTTGCTCCTAGGCGCTTTTCGAGTTCATGACGTAGATCGTTTCCAGACCTGCATGTCGCTTTGCATCTAACGTATCGAGCGTTGAGCTGCTCGAGAAGAAGGATGCTGCAAGAACTTAACATGAGTGGTGGAGGGGCATTTGATGATGCGGATGTTTTATCGTGGTGTTTACGCCTCAGATTTAAGTTGCCACAGTGCTGTCCTTAATCTACCCTATTTCATCTTGATGAAAGGAATTGATGGTGAGCGCGTTTTTGTAAATTGCGACTCCATCTATCTAATTGTCCAAGCCCCTCTCCATCCAGTGGTGGTCATTGGAGTACATATCTCATATGATAAGGTCCATCACGTGTTGCTTGCTCATGATTAGAGAGGGTCGTGATTCACCTCGTTCCCATGTCCGGGTCTAATGAGGCAGCCTCGTCATTTCAGAGGTGACCCGTTGTCTGGGACACGTGCTGCGAAGTGAGTTGCCTGGGATGCATATAAAGGTTGGCAGAAGGGAGCCGCATGTTTAGGCAGGAGCGACTGAGAAGATGAAGGAAAGCAATAGCGCAGGTAGGCAGCAAAATGCCGCATGCTTATTTATGCCTTGCTTTTGCTTTGTTGGATTCTTATGTTGCTGTTGATTCTAATAGGAAAATGCTAACGTAAGAATCTGTGATTGACTGAGCTGGAGGTGAGGTCCCCATTGTATACTGCACCAATGCCACATTAGCCCGACTAGTTGAACAATAATCTGGAGGGTGATTGGTAGCCGCATTCATTTTAATATCACCAATAAAATTTCTATATCTTACTGCTAGAGAAGAAAATATCCAGAGTTTTTGCACTAGAATGGGAAGATCTCTCTTCAAAATTCCAATCCCGTTCGAGATATTAAATTAAAATGTCTATTATTTCATTCCAATTTAAAGGTTTTTTTTTTTGTTAATAAGTGATGGACACAGATTTATCGATGATTAACTATTTTTTTCCAATCTGCTCCTATGAAAATCTCATATCTTTATCTTTTTGTTTATTTATTTAATTATTGATAAGTTTTCTTGAGCGGGGAGCAGTGTTGGGCGACCCACATACGGTGACGTGTTCAATCCCCTGCTGTGGTGGGCTCTTCGATCAGAATTTGTTGCTTGTCTTGCCGTCAAATTATTTATTTGAGGAGTGCTTGATTTGAAAGCCGCTCTCTTGCACCCTTTTGAGAAGATCTACGAGGGGAAATGATTGTAAAATTGCAACAGGATTTGGTATTCTCATTGTATTTGACATTACAGCAGGAGCTATTCTCTGCTATATATATGTATATATGTAAGCGGAAGGAAATGAACTTCCTGAGAAATTCCAAAATTTTGAGAACTCCGGAATGCCGGCACGCAGGGATGGATCATAAGCACCGAGTCTTCCGAACCGCCGAAACCATAAGAAGCTACTGCTGGTTTCTTCCTCTCTTTACAAAAAAAAAAAAAGAAGGAAAAGGAAAAGGAAAACTATATTAAATTGATGACGCTTGTTAGCAAGGGTAGCAGCAGAAGTGCGACGAGCATCGTCCCCAGGAGAATGGCCATGCAATACCACTTCCTGGAGCTCTTCTGGTACTCCCTGGCCGTCACCAACTCCTCCGTCCCCCTCCTGACGAAGGAGTTGGCATGCGCGACGTGGCTCTCGATATCGTTGAGCTGGTGGCCCTGCGCCTCCACCAGTGCCGCCATGTCCAGGAACACCTGGTGCAGGTCCAGCAGGCTCTTCTCGATCTCCTTCACCGCGTCGTGCCGCTCCTGGATCTCCGAGATAGTGTCCATGATCTGCCCTCGCCCTTGCTCTTGGATCGCCTTCTGGAGGAACGTCTCGCTCTCCCCCGACGAGATGAGCGCCTCGATCGTCTTCTCGTCCGCCTGCTCCCCGGTCACCGTGTAGTACCGCCGCCCCACCGTCTCCTTGTATTCCGCTGCGATCCTCGTTCTCAGACCCTGGAAGTCGTCCATCAGGTCCTTGAGCTTCTTTCCCAGCCCGCTCACAACGGACGTCCGCGTGCGGTCCGCCGACGAGCCGGGCCCGCACCCAGGGAGCTTCCGGTGGGCGATGTTGGCCCGGTCGAGCGCCTCGAGCTTCCCCTTCACGGCCTTGGCGCGGCGGAGCACCTGCTCGATGTCGGCGTCCATGCGCGCCCGGACGTCCTTCATGGTGTTGGCATTGTGGACCGTCTTGCTCTCCTCGTTCGCCTCCTGGAGCCGGCGGTAGAGCTTCTCGAGCCCACGCAGGTCGTCCTTCACGTTCTCGACATCCTCGAAGAATTTGTCGAGGTTGACGCTCTCCTTGCCGGCCTCCCCCATTCCGCCCATCATGCCGGACTCCATCTCGTCCAGGTGGGCCTGCTGCTTCAGGTCCGTGTACTTCTTGAAGGAGCTCGTAGAGAAGAGGTCGTTCATTTTTGATATATGGAATTAATGTTGATCGATATTGTGGAGTGGAGCAATAAAAGGACTGCCTCCTAGAAAAAGATTATATATATGTAGTAATGAAGGTGACCGGCCGGTGGGCTACTTCATCTTCCTCGTAGCCAGGGGAGGCCAATTGGGCTCATCTCAGGGTGGTTGTTTTGTACGAGGAGCTGAAGATGTTGGACCCAGGAGGAGGGAAGAGTGGTTTCCGGCGCGGGGTGGTGGCGATCGAAGGGAGAGAGCGGCATGAGAGAGAGTGAGATGGTAGTGGGCAACGGCAGCCGAATCTAATTAGGCCAACCCAGAAAATGAGAGGCCGCTCGCTCAGGAGGTAAGGGAAGCGATGGTTTCTTGGTTTCGTTGGGGAAAAGAAGAGGGAGGTGGCTGCCATTTGGCCAGGCCACTCGAAGGCTCCTACAAAAGCTGACGTCCGAACACACAAGGGCCTGCGTTGACCGGGTTTCGGGTGGACCCCCGTCGCGGGTCTTCCCTTCGCCTGAGGTTGGAAATAACCCACTGGATCCGGGGGCCGGTACAGGTGTGTGAACAGCACTACGAGTATTCTTCATCACCAAAACGTCCGGCAATTTGCATAGAATTTGGTGCGTGTTTGTCACTTATTCACGTAATTAAGGTTGATAGCATCATTTGCTACTATGCGAAGACTTCATCTGTTGCCAATGTTGAGCGGTGGTGGGCAGGTAAATATCGCTCCGTGGGGAGAGAAAAAGGATAATCAACTGAGATAAAACATTTTAGAATACCTGGCGCTATCGATGTACTTATGCGTCACATTACATAATAGAATCAAAACAGTTCCCAACAGAAGGAATTCATGTGAAAGCTAAATTAAAATTTGAATAATCAGCAGAATACCAAGACCTAATGAAATATTAGTCTTGTATTTCAGAAAAAAAAAAAGAAGAAAAACTTAAAACTAATGTTGCATTCAATTTTAGGACCTTGATCTCTATTCTTAACCTTTTTCTAAGAAAAAAATCACATTTCTCTAACAAACTGAACTACTTTTTTTTTTTTTTATATTAAAATTTCGTCAGTTCTTTACTATCTTCCTGGCCTCTTTGAAAGTTTACCATTCATCTGTCATTCATGTTCGACAATTTTAACGACATTTCCTACTATCATGTTCCAGTAGCGATAGTTATTTTGCCACTTTAATATCTGCCTTGAAAATGTTCATGACACTTCTCATTATCATGTTTTAGTATTGCAAGCCTGACTTGTATCAAAGAGTCCTAATAAACCGGTCCCCCAACCAGGTCAAGCTCTCGCACAAGATCAAGTTCCGATAAGAAGCTGCATAAACCAAATGCCGACCTGAAACCAGTTGGGGTCCTGGGGCCGGAGGTACGGCGCAGAATAATGCTAAACAACGATAACAGCGGCACCAAATATTCATTGCATGATCATATCTAGTCTCTACATGTTAAATTGCACATAACAATGTTATTAATCCCATGTGCATGTAATCACTCTTCATTCCTGGATATATGGAGCTAAGAGTTGCTTTGATGACAATAAACCCAACCATCAGGCATATGCAACCATTTTGCAGGCCCATTGCAACCACCAGAAAACCTTTTGACCAATGTTCCCAGGCAAAAGCATTTAATTGCAAATAGCAAGGACATAAAGCCCTAGGCATGGCCCAGCTAAGTTTGTCATCCAAATGATACATTAACTTGATATTTGCCTCACAGTCATATGAGAGAACCCAAAACTATCGAGCCTTCTGAGCTTTACAAATATCAGCCCATGAAATCTTCACATTCATTAAAGCATATAAACTAATATTGCATAAACCGACAAACATCAGAAGATTACAACTTGCATTTATTGAAGCATATTCTTTATTACATGAATGATAACAACCAACATGAGATTTTCTCATATTAAAAGTAACCCAAAAAAACACCAGGACAGCCTTCAGTTTATTAAAAATAGCTGCATTATTTTACAACAATCACATTTATTATCTAATTTCAGTGTTGAAGAACCCATGTCAATATATATACAGCGGGCTCTAACATTCAATATAAGGCGCAGAAAACAATCAATTCAACTAGTTCCCAATGCAGCAGGCTTCCTCAACCAGTACTGCTGAAACCTCTGCTTCGCATACTCCATATAATCGAATTCAATATCATTCACATGTTCCTGCAGATAAATGGATAAATGAATTGAAAACGTCGACACCAACTGCCATGAACATGAGAAATAGATGACTTACTGATATTATTCCCCACAGGCCCCAAACAAGATGACTTGCAAGAGCATATTTCTCAATAAGTTGCAGTAAATTGTCAACTTCCACCTGATTGGGTGTTTCACCTATAGATAAAAGAATAGAGTCCAAGAAAACTTTAACAGGGCAAAGGAAGGATTTGTTTCTTTTGGCAGGGGCAAATAAGCTAGAAGAGAGGTGGAAAAGCAGAATAAAATTGAAATCTGATAGTGACAAAAGTAGAGTAATTGATTTGCTCAGCTATTTCGACCAAAAAAAAATTTAGAAAATATCTTATAAAAACACCTGACAGGACAAATATCGAAATCCATTCAGTTAAATGTGAGGTTTATAATGCCACCGAATCCATTTTGCTAGCAACATACCATGTTATTAACATCTAGTGGATCTGAGGACATGTTTTCCGGTCCACCATGGGCCTTAAAAACCAGCTTGGCTGCAAAAACTTGTTACAGTTGCATGATCCTGATGATATATTAAATGAACAAACTCATGCGCCCATCAAAAGACAATCAAGTTGTTTCCAAGACATGAAGAGTTTTTTCTTATTATTTCTAATTGGAAGACTTGATTTAAATTCCCCTTGACACTGATTGCACAAATCCTATGCGGACCACATAATGTTTTAAACTCCAGACGGTTGTCATGCTTACTGCTTCCTGCTTGATATACAATGGCAAAACCTCAACTCATCAGTCTACCATGTTAAGCGAGCAATAATTCGGGACACATGAACGCATTTAAAATGGCAACAAATTTATATCTTCCTAACTCATTATCTCAATGTCAAGATCACCACCTTGTTCTGTAATTCAACCTTCATAATGTGAAAAGATTTAGAATCTGTGTGAAATTTAAACTTATTGGTTCTAATATCATGTACACACTTACACCACTTCATCTGTTGATGCATGAATGGAATGCTCAAGACTGCTTAAGGTTGTGAGGGTTATTTCAATCTCTTGTGGAGGTATAGCTTGAACCAAAATATAAGTTTTCATCAGGTGTTTTATGCAGCCTGTGAACAGATTACCTGACGAAATCAGATATGTCTGCACAAATCTCTTGCGTTCGTCATGATCTGTTGCCAAAAGATTAGAACCAGAAAGTAAAATCCAGTTTGAGGGCCTAAATTTCAATGTGATTGCAAATTGAATACCAAGAAATACAAACCTGGGTATTTATTGAAATCCAAAATGTGAGGGGTCTCTGTATGGTAATCAGCAGCCATCTCACAAAAGTGATTGGCAAGATCGTATGCAATGGGGTTGAAACTTGCATACTCGTAGTCCTAGAAATTATAAAAATAACAGAATGATGAGAGGTGGATAACATGGACACCCTACAAAACTTCTTAGGTGTCTGCTTTTGGTCTGTTGTTGAGAGGTCAAGAAAAATATTAAATCAGAGTGCTGGCTATGCAAGAAAATGCTCTGATTATATCATTGATGCATCAAGAAGCAAGGTTCCAACCTATCAACAAATTATGTAACAATAGATAAGCAAACACCAAAGTAAGGATGAAGATACAATTGCTATAGTACATAAAACCAGTTAACAAGCCAAACTTTCATATCCTTCCACAAGCAGACCTTGGTACTAGAAACTTCTAGTTACGGTGGCATACCCACTTTAGAAACTCATCCTTGCACCAGCTTGCTAAGCAACACATATACCCTCCCACGAGCAGCCACACCAGAACTTGGTAGCTAGAAACTTCGAATTAGGGTGGCATACCTGCTTTAGAAACTCATCTGCTTAAGCAACACACACCACATACACATACATATATGTGAACATACACACACATATATGTATGTGCATATGTATAACTTGAGAGACTGATTTCTGCTGACACACACCAACTTTCACTTCCAGCAACTAAGAGCCAGACTACCTGAAGATTTCCTCACCATAAACAAATAATCACTAGAAGAACAACCACCCGGAGGGGCACATTAAAGAGTACTGAAACTTTCTTTCATTCATATTCTCGCACCATATACACGCAGGACAGAACCAATATATTGCCTATGCAGATAATTTTCACATGAAGAATGATGATTAGGAAAGTAATTTTTCACATCTTAGACAACCCATAATACAAGATAGCCCAATTATACGCATACATATGGATACGCACACAAATTTCCTCATACAGATTGACTGTTGGGATAATGTGATTCAAATAGGACTTCTCAAGAGAACATACTTCACCTTATCACAAGACAAACTTCTGACCTACTAAAGATTGACATAACTAACATTTACATCTTACTGAGTTGTTAACTGTTCCATTCTCTACAGAGCAAACTGTTTTTGATTTTTATAATATTTTCGAACTTTTGAAGTTATACTGCAAAATGAAATATACTAAAATCCTAAAACGCAAATGTTCCTTGGTCTGCATCACTCTCCTATGATTGGTAGGGGAAGAAGAACAAATAGAAAAGGATAGCAAAAAGATCTGACTCATCATTGGCAGTGTAATGCCTAGTTTGGGAGTGTATACCACAAAAGTAGGATCAACACCCACCATGCTTTTCACGGCTTAAAACCCTCATAGCTCCTATTGGAACTTCCTGACCAAGCTGTAATAACAATTCCTCCATATGAGATGGAATTCTCCCCGGGAAACACAACTTGGTGTGAAACCAAATTTAAAGATACAAGTTAGGACACCTAAAGGAACTGATACTCCGCTTAGCTAATCCCAGACAAATACTGGACCAACAAACCCAATGTCCTGCATGTAGATCGATCTAACTGAAGTGTAACTCCAAAAGTATCAATTTTTCACTTAATTAGTAGTATAAAAATGGAATAAGGATTAAAATTAAACAGAACTGGAAACTAGTTATATTGTATCTCAGAAATAAGAAATTCCACTTTTCTTGGGAAGTTTCTGTTATAAGTTTTTCTGAGACCATCATCAGGAGATGGAGAAGCAAAAATGGAAGTCTGAAAAGTTCATGTTTTAAGCAATTGGCTAGAAGAGCCTGTATACTAGTATGTAATAGAAAAAGGAACTTACTATTATAGTTACTTGTCGGGTCTCCTCATCAATCATGATATTCCCATACTGGAGATCATTATGACAGAATCCTATTCTCTGATCTTTCCCAGACAATAAATTTTCTAAATAGTTATCTCCTCCTCTAGGGTATCCAAGAGGAATTCTTTAGCTTCTTCAGCAGAACACAAATCTTGAGCTGTTTTAAGCCAATTTCTGAGATAGAGAGAGATGATATAAACTATCAATCACATGACCATTCAAAATTCAATCCTAAAGTTTGATGAGTAATTAAAACATACCTCAATCTTTCCCATAAGAATACATTCCTTGGACCAGGCATGTCAAGGTCATGAAACTCCCTTAATTTTGATGCTATAAGAGCTGATATTTCTCGGTCCCGCAGATCACCTGCAGAGAGTGTCTGCAATAGCAAAATCAACACGACCATTCACAATATTGATAGACAAATTGTGAAATAGCAAAATCTGAATAAAAGGCAAGTGGATGCTATATAAAACCAGATTTACAAATCGGTGCAAGTAATAACTTGCAAGTAAGTCCAGGTACGTTGCTACCTTACCCACTTAGATACTGCAAGATGTCAAAGTCTCTGCCCTTTTTAAATAAAGTACCATTTTACTCTATAAAAAAATAAAGCACTTAAGCTGAGATTGATCCTACATTTTTTCTGAGATCATCTATTCAACAATATACGAATACACCTTATACCAGGTTTCATAATATATGGAAGGAATGTTCCACCTTTCGAAGTAAATTTGCCAGATCTTCTCTCGAGAAGTAGCTATAAACAAAGTTTTCCGACTGTTTGGTACTATACTACTATCACGGGGCAATTTTCTC
>KE504928.1:639628-661623 GCA_000441515.1 Elaeis oleifera
CACATCTCTAACAAAAGAACCAGCCCACTACATAATGGGTCTTTCTCAGAGAATTTCTTTTGAACTCAGATTTTGAAAATGCATTACTGAATTGATAAACAATTGAACAGCATGATTCTATTTTTCAGCTTTTCTAATGGGTAGTTCCTCATCACTAAACCATTAAATAATTGGTCCTTCTCAATTACTCTTGCAATACGAATGCATGATTCCATGCAACACTAGTAATGACAGCTACTTGTGAATACAGTTGGTGCTTAGCAACATTCATGATTCTGTCCATACTGCATCCTACTGGACAGGGAGGATTATGGTAGAATTTGTGCTAGCAAGGGAGAAGCCTCTATAATGTAAAGGTTAGCATGTAGCAACGTAGCTTTTAAAATTAATTGCTTGTGGCAAGTGGGAGTTGAAAATGAATGACTTTAGCAGGTCAGTATTCTTGAAGTATGCAGATGGGAGGTATGTGCAGGGTGTAAATGGCATCCCTAGATATAAAATCTCATATTTGGTAGGATATTTGAAAGTTCATCAAATGCATGCAGCCAGACAGTCTTTAAGTCCAGTCTTGGGATGATTTCCTGGAACTTAGTGACCCCCAATGTAAAATTGGTGGATATTTGCACTCCTGCAAAGAACAATTAAGTAATGTCTAGACAACGAACCAAATTGAGGAGACTGAAGATTGGATACTCTTCTTAAAACAACATGGAAGACATGCCAAATTAGATTTTCCCAGTGAGGTCCTATATGGCCTTATAAGACAGAGCTCCAAGGAATGGTTCAGTGCCTCTTATCTAGTTTTACTAAAACCAGTTTCATTCCAGGTTTCTCCATCAAGCAAAATCTCATTAAAAAAAGCTGCAGGATGGGTACTTCTCATTGGTATGTCTTTCCATGAATAATGGATTTGGAGATGATCATCCATCCTTTCAATTGTAATTAATTTTCCATACAATTTCATAATGGGTTTTGCAAAATTGACCCATCTGTGAAACCCCAGTTGGCATCTAACCTTGGTTTAGAACTTCATGTCAAGGAATCCCGGGGTGAAATCACTGGTCATATATATCTCAAGCAATCTCAGGGGCATACAGACAGAAAGGCATAGAAGAATAGCAGAATATATGATGACAGATGTGTGCTACATACTAGAAAACGAGATACATTTTAAGATAGTTTCAAAGATAAAACTTTGCATACAAAAAATAAATATAAATCCTGTAAATTCTAGACAAACAAGGTACAGAATTTCTACTCAATCCAATACATGTTAGGCCCTTGATCTAGTTGATGGTGGCTACAGCTGGTCGAAACACCCTTGTATTCGTTCCTCTAACTGTTAGCTATCCAGAAAAAGAAAGAAAGTTTCTCATTAAGTAATTCTCTCATTGTACTCAAGTTCTCTTAGGAGCAACAACAAGTAATTATTTTAAAGCTTAACATTTACATGTCATATGA
Organism: Elaeis oleifera; assembly: GCA_000441515.1. Classification (NCBI taxonomy): domain Eukaryota; kingdom Viridiplantae; phylum Streptophyta; class Magnoliopsida; order Arecales; family Arecaceae; genus Elaeis; species Elaeis oleifera. The sequence continues at coordinate 641,090 of KE504928.1, forward strand.
TACAACAGAACTAGATAAACAGAAGCTCTCAAATTTATTGAGCAGTGACATGAAGGTGAGGGATTTAATCTTCATAACAATAAAAATATTCATCTTTTCCCAACTCATCTACAGATGCAGCATATATTATCTATTTTACAGTATGCATTGGATTTGAATCAAAATTGTCAGAAACTTCAGACTTTACCAATCAAAAGTAATTTAGCATCCCAAAGAAACATGTAATAAGTTCAAGTTCTTTAAATAACGAACAAATGAAAAGAAAACAAAGTAGAACTGCAACTAAATAGGAGGATATCTGATTCATATGCCTCTACAAATCACACAACGATATACCTCACAAGCATGTGGTATTTCTTGTCCGGTCATCACTAAACGCATCAGTGCATGGCCAATTTCTGGTTCAGAAGGACAAAGCTCTGCCCACTTCAAAAAGTCTGAAAACCTCCACAAAGAGGGGCAGGGCCTTCCTCTTTTTGAGAATCCATGTATCCTCCACGATGTGCCGCTAGTAATCCCTGGGCACAAAGAATTATACAAAACAGTTGTTAGCATACAAGTAAAGCATCAGTCTCCGATGTAAAAGAAGCAGGGAACATGCCTTCAAAAAGGATTCAGCGAGAATTCGTGCAATACTCGGTGGAGGCATGCTGTGAGTCTGCACTAAGAGCTTGGCTTCCTCGAGAGAGTCTTGTGCTTTTAGAGAAAGTAATTGTAGTAACTCAACAGGACGTTTCTCAAATGCTTCAGAAAATGGAAGACCTAAAACTTTGGCAGCTTTGACAACAGCCACTATTCTCCTACACAGTCCACGCCCACAACCTTGACCACACTTTGTGGCTAATGACTCCAAAGCCTGTAATTTTGTAATGAGTATGATAACCAAAAAAAAATCACATGATTCCTAACATACTTTACTCATTAGATTATTGAACTTAACATATATGCAATTTCACATAAATAATGGAAACTTGACATATCATTTCTTCAGATAATGGTAAAATTATGAGCATCTATCCAATCAAACCTGAAAGGGATCAATCATATGATTGCTGATTGGTACACTGACTGATTGAATAACTGAAAGGACATCAGGATCAAGCACCGACTCGCTAAGCTCTCCACTGTCATTGGAAGATGATAACACAGCAAGCTTTAAAGCAGCATCAATGAGGACAAATTCTAGTGGCACATGTTCTGGGGACAGCTTCTGTTGAAGCTGTTTAGCAGCCGTTATTTGTCCAAACTCGAGGAGAGAAAGAACTGCCCTCTCCATTTCTGCAGGCCTCACTTTTTCCTCCCATGCCGAGACAGATGCTTCTATTTTCATGCTATCCTCTTGTAACAGAAAATTTCTGGATAGATCACCATTGCTCTTGGAATTACGTGGAGAATTAGGATAATCATCAGAATCATTATCAATGTTGTCAATAACAGGCCGCCTTAATGGAAGATATGTTTTGGCCCTTCTCCTCATCCTTGTACTATTTGCTGCTGTTGCTGAACTGTTAGATTCTGAGACTTGTGAGTACCGGTGATGTGACAGGTTATTTTCCCTGGTTCCATTTCTATCTGCAGCTTTCATCCGCATCACATGTATATGATTATCCATTTTTGTGATGACACTTGCAGTCTGTTCTATAATGCTGGCACTATTTCCCCCTGCCAGATTCTGGACAGAACTGGGTGACGTAAGGTCAGCCTTGAACTGAGCTTCTGATTCTACAGCTAAGAGCCATACTCTAGTCTCAATCTCCCGCAGAAGATGCAGAGGATAAACACTGTAAAACAATTTAGTGTTGAGTTAGACTAAGAAAACCAAATGGGTTGCTGTGCAGCAGGAATTTAAAATGTCACTCACGGAGGGGACTGAGTCATAGTTCCACTTAACCACTGTAGAGAAAGAAGGAGCATTTCATGTAATTCTCTTGCTGGAATCTCTTTTTCAATGGCTTCCGCATGTTTGAGGAAAATAGTCCTGCCTGGATAAAACATAAAATATTTACCAACAATGAGTAAGAAGCTGAAGCTGGTTTTCAGTTTAGTGTCTGCACCTGCAAAGGGGGAAAGAATATCTAAGGAAAAGTGTCTGACAATGACTCCATAAAGCAGCTCTCTCATCTGGGATATCCCAAAGGAACTCTTTCCACTCCGCTACCATGGCTTCAGCCTGCAAAAGTTAGTAACTGGAAATGAAAACAACATACCGATAATAGGATGAAAACAAGCATAGACAACCAGTTTCAATATACAAGGCCAAAGATCAGTGATAAAGTTCACACAAGAATTTATTTTCATCACTAATAATAGCCGAGTAAATGCTAGAGAATGTTTGGCTAACAAAATATTTCAAAGATCAGCTATTATTAAACAAATCATGAATGGGATCAGCTTTTTTAAAATGAGGTCAAGTAATAAATAATTTATTCTCAAGAGTTAATACTCAAGCAGATACATCAAGAGTCCAAATGTATTTATTAAATGACAGGCAGTCAAGATGTACCTGTATAAAGCATGCTTCAGATGCAGACCATCCAATGCCCAAGACGTAAAAGAGCAACAGTTAATGAGGAAAAGATGAAGATGAGGGTGAAGCTGGGCAATATGGGGTTTCGGAGGTGTCTGTCATATCTGTTGTTGGCCAAGAAGCATAGTCCTAGCTCAGGGATTGTAAGTTCATATCATCTTAAGGCTTAAGTCAGTTTACTAGTGGAAAAAGACAACCACAGAATATATGCGAGGGGAGGTCCAAGATGCCGGCCAACTGAGAATAAGGAAGTATAATATGAACTGGTGGGTCAGAAGAGTCTGACAACAATTTCTAGTCCTTTGGGCCGCATCCAAGCCTTGAGCAGGCCCACCTTCCATTCATATAGAAATGGAAACCACTGAAACATGTCCAAGTTTATAAAAGTTCTATTTGAATTGGCGTGCCTCTTAAACTACAGGACTTCAATGACTCGGGTACTCTTGCCATCAAGAATGGTTCCTTTGAAATGGAATGGCAAGAACCATTCTTTTGAGATAGAATGCTGCTGAATAATACATGGAAGAAGTCTACTACAATTTTGATGGAACACATGCTGTCCAGAGTTTGCAAGTGGAGGCAATATTGGTATAGATGTAATGCCATCCATCTAGGCCAAATTAGTCTATGCTTGGATAGGATATATTAGGAATAGGAACAAATAGAGCAGGCTTGCACGGACATTCATCTGTAAAGATTATATAGATGGTTCAAAAATAGCAAGAAACTAACATTTAGAGACACAATGTATAGGAAGCAAGATTCATTGAACCGATACTGGAGCTCGGACCAATCGACTAACGGTACGGTTCAGCACGCCCCCATGCCACTCTATACTAGGCCCAAACCGATACAACCGATACAGAGAGAGGATGGAGGAAGAACGAGAGAGGAAGAGAGAGAAGAGGAGGAAGGAGAGGGAGAGGGAGAAAAGGCCTCTAGAGGCTGTCAGAGGGCAGCTAAGCTTGCTGCACATGGTGAAACGAAGGGAGGGTAGAGGGAAGGAAGGAGAGGGAGACAGAGAGGAGGCCGCTAGAGGGCCGACGAGGCTGGTGAAGGCCAGAAGAAGGGCTTCGTCCTCCTCCCGATTGAAAGGGCTTCGGCCCTATTCAATTTTTTTCGATTTTATCGAGTGAAGTCAGTAATTATGTTGCCGACTTCACTGTTTTCCTTTTTTTTTTTTTGTAGATTTTGGTTGAAGTACCAACTTCCCTCTGCTTTAGCAGCCTCCTCTCCCTCCCTCCAGCCTCCTCTAGCTTCCGTCGTGTGTAGCGAGCTCGGCTGCTCTCTAGCAGCCTCCAGAGCAGCCTCTGGAGGCCCTCCCTCCCTCTCCCTCTCCTTCCTTCCCCCTTCTTCTTCCTCTATTTCCTCCTCCCTCTCCCTCTCCTCGCTAGTATCTCGTCTTTAATGCTGAAACCATCCCGATCAACCACCAGTATGGTTTAGCATGCCCCGAATTGGGCAGTTTGGAAAACCACGAGAGGAAGGATTGGAAGGTTAGTGTTTTGAAGAGATGACTAAACCTAAGTTTAGAAGCTTAGAAAAGAGCAAGGGTTAAAGAGCAGGCCTGTCACATAATCCGGTATGAAGCAAGAATCATCCTAAATATCCATGTCTGCTGAAAAACCTTCACAAGACTATAGTACATTCATAACACAAACAAATGATTACTTCATATATAGACCTATGAGACAAACAACTGGCCCATTAACTAAATGCGAATCAACAACACAATTAAATGGTTGCAATAAATAATAAAATTTACTCATTCCTTCCACTTTCTTTCTTTTTTTATTCACAAGAATATGATGGGTCTTTGAATAAAATGAGGATTACAAATCGATCAGAAACAATCTTTTTTGCATGGGCAAACAATGTCGTATCTATTATTTCACTCCTAATTTTAGAATTCATTATGAAATGCATGTGGAAGATCACAACTTAACTCAACTAAGCCTTAATCCCGAACCAGTCGAGGTCGGCTAATGAGGAAGATCCCAATCTAGCAGGAAAAAAAAATACTAACTCCTTTTTCATGTTATTTCTGCAAAGAACGATCTAATGATAAATTGAGGATCTACATCCATCATGCATCAATTTGTTGCTAGGCTTATGCATTGTTACTTCATGAAGATCAAAATAGAAAGCACATTTGTTCTTTCTTGATGCCAAACTCACATCATGCATCTTTGCTCCTACAATAGTAAAACTCATTCTGCAGGTGGCTTTGAACATAAATACAGATCTACGTCTGGCTTTGTCATCTTTCCACAAATTTTCAACCTGTGGGTAATTCCTAGTTGCCTTCCTAAGCTTTGCAAAGACAATATGTTACTAGGTAACAAGATGCTTAAATAGTTTGACTGATTCATCAAGCCTTGCCACCTTCCAAAATCAAACCCAGGACATCTCTCAATGCATGCTCTGAAGAGAGAGATGCCAATCAGAAAACCCAAGTGCTGTTGGAAGCAACAAAAATTACAGCGTCTCTTTTACCATCAATATTCACAACCTGTTGTCCACAACAATGTGGGAGTTGCTATTTAATTATACCATGAATATGAACTAATTTTTGTCTGCATAAAGGGTTTATTCCTATGTCTTAAAATACTTGTCAAAGCAGATTCCGCTACCTTCTCATCTCAAAGTATTTGTCAAAGTTGATTCCACTAATTTCTCCATGAGGACATTGCTCCATGCCATTATCTACCAAACTCTGACAGTCATGCTAAATGCATTGGCCTGAATCTTCCCTGGCAACTTCTTGAAGATCAAACTACCATACCACGTGCTGAAGCAATCATGCCATTGAACGTCATAATTAGTGTCTATGCCAGTTCTTTTTGTTGCTACAATAAATATTGATGATCTGGCAGAGAGGTCCATGCGGATAAAAATCAAACAGACATGAGAAGATTGAGAGAATTGGGTCACACAAAAACAAATGTGGTACACTCTTAGGTTTCATTCATATTTTAAAAGACAAATAAAGGTTCCTTTTCCGGTAGAAAATAGAGGTTCCGATTAATAGAGAGAGAATTTATCATAAAGGTAATGGTAATAGGACTTCTTTAAACAAAAGGAAGCAACACAAAAAAGGCAATATTCAAATTAAAAAAAAAAGAAGAGAAAAGAAAGAAACCAGATCCCTGATGGCTGTGTACCCACTATCTATATGACCAAATAGATCTCAAAATGTTCAGAAAATCTCAACAGGCAATTAACATTTTATATGACTAAAATATGGAAAATACTCAAGGCTCAAGCCACATAACAGTGTCAACTTCTTACTCAGTCATAACAACCAAAAGCCTCTAAATTTAGGTGACTTGAAGCAAAGAATTGAATATCAGCATATGGATCTCACCGATCACCAGCTGGACGGTATGTACCTCAACATGGGGGCAGTGCAGGGTCACTCTGCCTTGGTAGCAATGAGCAAACAATATATATATATATATATAAAATACCAAGTAGTGAAGGTCGATGCAGCATGATAGGGGAATACAGCTATATATGGCATGATATAGAGAAGTTCAGGCCTGGTTCACTAAACTCAGGGTGTGGTGAGGAACCCTGTACCAGTCCTTTATTGGCACAGGTGACTTCCAATCCTTGACTTAAAATCCAACAACTTTCACAATCATTAAACGGGTTCACCATCTCGGTACAGGACCTCGTATAGGCACTATCCTATTATTGTATCAATATACGGTTCGATACAGTACAAGACAGCGTGTACTGAGTGTTGGTATGGTACAAGACAGCAAACCAGTATCGTACGTTATGCCCCATACCATACAGCAGACCATGATTAAACCTATTCAAAGAATACAAAGCAGAATACCTGTGCTTCAGTAACATGATGAACTGCAGACTTCCAAGATGCACCACTTGATTCTAGTTGCCTTGCCCAATTACGAGCTTGTTCCCAACGCCCATTCTTCTCAAGGGCTGTTAAAAGAGAGGCATCATCCAGAGTTTCATTCCCTAAATATACATCATCATCTTTGCGTAGTGAAGGTTCAGCTAGATTGATTTTCCAATATAGTCGCCGGAAATATGTTGAAGCAGATCCCCATCTGCAAATCAGCTGCTGCGAGAAGCTGCAGCAAGCACCTTTTCTCATATGCTGATGGACATGTCGACAGCATAGCTTCTGCAGCTTTTACAGCAGTGGAGCTTATCCATGCTGTTTTAAGCAGCCCATCTCTCGCCGAGTTCATTTGAATAAGAAATGGTTCTTCCTTTATTCGAGCTGAAAATGATGCAAGGTGGGCAGAAGCCTCCGGCAGTCGCATTTGAGAAAATGCCTAAAATTAGCATTATGAAAAAATGAAATTTTAAATTGCCAAAACAAAGGTTAATATAGGTCATTACAGTGACAAAGGTACCATGCTGGAAAACAAAATGTCAACTGTATCCATTAATCACGATTTCAGAATGCCTACATACCTGAAGAAAACGTATAAAAGGGAGAAGAGAGCATGATGGCAGAAACATCTCAAAAGCTCTAAGAAGAGGAAGAAATAGATGCTGTTCACAAAGCACTGCTACCATATTTGACAGAGATGCAAGACCTTCATCAACATCATTGGAACTTTTTGGTTGTTCTATGACCATCCTTTCCTTTCCTCCTCATTGACAATTTCCTGAGCAATAGAAGCTATGGTAGAGGTTGATGTGCTAGGAACATTGAAAGAGGAACCCATTGTGGAGTTTCGTGATGTGGGTTCCATAAGACGCCTTCGCTTTGAATTCCTCCGATTATAACGAAATGCTAGTGTTCTGCTTCCAATTGGCAATGTATTTGTGACCTCGACAGCAGCTCCAACACTGTTTGCAATCTTAGAGGATAAATCATCCACCTTAATGGATGATGTCTCCCTGAACAAGAGCAAACAATGAGCTTTCAATAAAGCAACATTACAGAATACAAGAATGCGATGTCTACAGGAATACAGGAAAAGCTACATGCAAGGTTCTAAGCAACGACCTACACTAGCTAATGCAGGGCATACCCTACCAATCCAATACAGCACGAGTATGTACAGGGGCTTGGTACGCCCTCATGCTGACATATGTCAGTAGTGTGCCATGCAGGATAAGTTGAACAATGCTGAGCCGGTTGGTTCGAGTGTACAGAACCAAACCAGTAGGTTACCAGGATGGTTCAGCCAATCAAAACAAGATTTATAAAAACCTTTGATGGCCTTGTTCAAAGCCCTCAGCCCTCGTCAGGATTTATAATGCTGATGCGCTGTTTGAAGCCTTTGGTCCCTATCGATGACAACACCCCAGCCATTTCTCTCCCCCTCCCTCCTCCCTCTCTCTCTCTCTCAATCCCTGTCACTGGATACAGAGCTCACGAAGCTCCCTGTCGATGGCTCAAAGCTCTAGAAGCCCTTGCTTCCCCCTCTCTCCCCCTCTCGCCTTAGCCTCTCTCTCTCTCTCTCTCTCTCTCTGGTGAGTTCAGAGGTCGTAGCTTCTCTCCCCTCCCTCCCTTTGTTGGTTCCAGTACACTGTGGTTCAAAATAGCATGTACCAGTACCATACCGAATCGGTTTGCCAGCCGGTATGACTCTCAGTGCTAGTTTGGGAAACCCTAGTACCACATGTCGGTAGGGGGTGTACCATGCTTGCCGATAATGAACCAGTACATGATCTAATACCAAGTCATAGAACATGAGCTATATGATTATAGAGAAAGGAAAAAGGCACCATAATGGACAAACTTTATTATACCAGTAACATCAATGAGGGGACACCTAGTGTACAAGAATCAGATGCATGCAACCCAGCATGAGAACAACTATTAAGCAGATTTGATGAGATATTGTTACCTTGCTGCTGTAATCTCAAGCCAAACTGTTAAGCATGCAAGTGGAGAAACATCTGGAAAGCATGAAGCAATCATCGCCAACAGAGACCAGCGTAAATCTTTTGCTTTTCTTAGAAGGGCCTCTCCAGGATTTTTTTGCTTCTCACACTCTGCAAGAATCCCAAAAAGTTCCAAAGTTGTGCTATTATCAGTATCAAAAGAATTTCACTGCTTCCTGAAGATGATGTGTTTGTCAAAGGGCTAGTTTTCTTCTTGCTGACTGCATGCTTCTCAAAATTGTTAATACATGGGTCTTGAGTCGTGGATCACTGAACTCCTTGGCCGCCTGAAAAGTCCAAATTAAGAAAATCAGAAGAGACATGCATTGAATCAGAAAGTAGGGCTACTTATTGGCAGTTTACATTAACTCGACCGTAATCAGGGTTGACCATTTTTCTTTAAAAAAAAAAAATCAAACCAACCACTTGGATGATAACGTCGACTGGAAAGCCGCCCAGCTGAGCTTCTGTTAGGAACCCAACCTACCAAAAGCATATGTGATCAATATCATTCTAGATTAGATATTTGCTGTTGCCAGATCAACAGTCGAAATAACAACAGAAAAGATGAATAGGAGTACCCAATCATTGTCATTTGCAAGTAAAGCAAGATATTTTGTGCTTAAGGGAAGATGATGCATCTGACAGAATGCTGTGACTAAGTTCCAATGCCGACTTGCATCTTTTTGCCGAGATCGGAATTCAGACCCATCACCAATTCCACTTAGAAGCCAAGTGCCGGAAGTCTTGCTTTCATCCGTTGGTGACAAACTAGCTTTTTCCAGATGGTGTAAGACACTCATGAGAGGCTGTGATGGTTTACCTTTCGATACTTCAGACGGAACATCTTTTTCTCCAAAATGTTAAGATGATCATGGTGAATATAATCATCTGCTAATGCTCGAGCAAGAGAAGCAGTAAGATCACCTTCATGGGATACTGCATGAACTACAGAACCCCGTGGGAAACATGCTCATAATGTACATTATGCTCAACTGAATTATAATAAGAAGAAATGCGCCGTAGTGCAGCAATATCCACACGGAGCATGCTGGCAGATAGACCACAAAGCTCCAAAAAGAATGCACATGAAGCAACCAGTACAGAATCTTCAAAATGAATAACAGCCAGTGGCACGACCTAATATTGAAGAACACACAAGGCATCCATTAGGAAATGTAAATACAGAAAATGATTGCATTAGAAATTCAGCAATAAATATAACCATTGGTGGTAATAATGCATCAAAAGTTGACAACAGATCCATGATACCTGTTCATGAGAAATTTAAGATTCAATCATTTTGTTCTGTTTTATATCATAAAACAGCGTCAGCATATTCAATTTGTACAGAGAAAATGAATAACATTTTTATCTATATAAGTGAAAACATGAATATTTAATACTTGTGTTCACAATGGTTGACACCCAACATTGTTGGGATTGGTTTAGAGCCATAAATTGTAGAGGGAGAAGATTCAGTGCAGATTTGGTTTAATTGCAATCAACCCACATTTCATAAGTTTCCTTCCATTTGCTTTCATAAATTTTAGAAGTATATCAAAAATTCTAAAAATTGGAAAAATGGGTCAATTGTATATTTGTATATCAGATGAATAAAGAATACAAAACCATCACAAATAAACGTATGAAGTCCAGCTTCCACTACAACAGGCTCATATGTATCATGTCTGGTGAGATAAAATCATGTCTTATTGCCCAATACTCTCTCTTTTGCACGCACACATAGAAAGGTATACACATCTGAACCCACCATCTAACTCCAATGATATCCTACTCTACCCTAAAAAATTACAAAGCCAGACCAATATATCACTCATCAAAGATCAACAATATTTCCATCATCAAAATGGATTTGTATGTAAACTACCTCCTTTGCATTTTCTTCTAAATGATGAACCAAATCCCCACACACAAATATTCAGCAATTGACTTATATGGCATCATTAGAGGTGATTTGTAATGCTACCATGGACAAAGTATGTCATGATTTGAGTATGCTCATCAAAGTTCAAACAACAAAATCAGCCCAAGTCTCCAACCAACACAATAATGCTTATAAGGTAGAAAATATTGCAGGGAAGTTCAAATTTTGACAAAATTTTTGCAAGAAGTAAAATTTGCCTCTTGCCTTTATCTCCTCGAATTCCAAATCTCTTTTTCTTTACCCTTGGATAGTTAGATTTTTTTGTTGTTTTTTTGAGACAAAGGGAGAGAAGACCCACCTGCACTATAATTATCGAGGCCCAAATACTTAGGGATGCAACCATCCATGACCCGAACCCAAAACCTCTACTTGCCAAGCAGATAGGTGTGACCACTAGGATATACCTCAATTCACTCTTTACTCATAGAAGTTAAAAAATAATAAAAAATAACCCTAGTAAAATTGAAAAGTTAATGTTCTACAGGCTCCAAAAAGTCAAAACGTCATATGATCCAAGAGATTGTACAACCCATAATAAGGGTCTAGGGCTCTAGATATCATCACAATGCCTAATTTTGATCCAAGTCATGCATCATAAAATCCTAAAAATAATGTTGACCATTATATATTTCTCATACACAATGACTTTATGCATAAGTTTTTAAAAAAAAAAACAACTTTCCACTTAACATTCAAAACAAATAAAGAGCAGATATCTCAGTTGGAACTCAGAAAAGACCCAGTAGAGAGGCATCATACAGATGAAAGAATTGATCCTTCGCTTTGAGTTAAAGGTGCAAGAATTGTTTGCATGTCTGCCTGGATATTTGGTTGTCCAGACAATTCTTGATGTGCATTCGCCGATTTTAATTTTAAAGCCCGTGCACCAAGAAGATGGTTGAAAGCTGCCAATGCTCGGCCACGATGCAGATGGTGTTCCACCCCAAACCCGTTCTCCTGAAACAAATTCAAATCCGATAAACAAGTACCAGCTTCATTAACTTAGTGATTCACATCAAAAGCAATCTTAGCTTGATGAGAAACATGGAAAAAAAGTATGAAAACAAAATAGCACCACAGACATTTTTCTGTTTTATATGTGTTATGCTTGAGTCCAGATACAACATTTGTGGCCATAGAGCAGCTGAGGTGTGTATGTGTCTGTCTTTTGTGTTAGAGTAAATAAATGATCAAGCACGCTTTAAAGACTGCATAACAGGAAATACTCTAAACTACTTCCACATTTGTAGCAATGCAATTGTAGAAATGATGCAATTCTGAAAATGGATGAGAAAATGAAAACACAAAGTACCAAGAAATTTAGGTAATAAAGGACACATCATGACAGAATGTGATTGCATCTGCTTGTTGAATCTGATGTTCATTTGCAGCAAGAGAACTCATCAGTTGCAAAGACTATATGTCCGCACAAATATAATACAATTAGAAAATGTATCATTTTCTATTACCAAAGTTTTAGGGAAAAAACTGTGTTTAGTCAAAGACTGCCTATGGATGTTCGGTGAACTCTCCAGTATACCTAGTTGTCTTACAGGTCACTAAGTTATCTTATCTATATCTTTATGAAGGATCTTGCTGTAGCTCCTGTTAACAAGGATGAGCCTCGAATATGCAATGCAATTTCCCCAGCTAAGCAAAAGTGCCACTAAGACAATCATATGACCACATGTGAGGTAAAACTATCATTGTCGTTCCTGCTTTGATCAATGTAACTATGTTGGTCACCCATTCTAAAACCTGTGCATAGATAATAGAAGGGTGGCAATGCATATATAAGTTCCCATCATGGAAAGTTAAAAAAGAAAATTGATTGTATCATCACTGAGGCCAACCATTTCATAGCTACTTCATTTGCAGTAACTGATCAAGTCCCTTCTCTCTCATTGCATTATAGGGGTCCATAACCTAAGCCCTCATCAAACCACTCAAACAAGATCAAGATCCTGAACAAGAGATCAATCTTTCATTAAAATCTTTAACACATATCATAACAAATAGGGATAGCATATCCATGACTTGCACATGCTACTAGTGCCGGCAGAACCATCCCGAACTGCCCAGTTTGGAGTATACTGAGCCATATTGGCAGGAGATTGGGATGGTTCCGACCTCCACATCGAGAAATTGGCAAGGGAAAGGGAGAGGGAGAAGGAAAGAGAGGAAAAAGATAGAGAGGGGAGGAGGGAGGGGCAGAGAGAGGGATACCGGGAGAGGGAGGAGGTGGGGGGGCTCAGAAGCTCTCCTCACCTCCTCCAATCGCCCGCAAGGACCACTGGCGAAGCCCCTATTTTGAACAAAACAAGGGCTCGGCCCCATTTTTATTTTTTTCCTGATCTTTAAGTGAAGTTAGCATGGGGTGTGCCAACTTCACTTAAAGAATAGGAAAAATATATAAAAATACAAAGCCAAGCCCCTATTCCATTTAGCAGCCTCTGCAGATGACCAGAGAAGAGGGCTTCCAAGCTCCTTTCTCCCTCTCCCAGCATCTCTCCCTCTTTTGGCCAAGCCTCTGTTGCATTCGAAACACAGCTCTGCCTAATAAGGCTTGCAGACAACCGGAGGAGAGGATGGCTTCCGAGCCTCCTCTATCTCCCTCTCCCAACATCTCTCTCCAGTCTCCCTTTGTTGGTACATGGCGGAATAGCAAGGAACGGTACCGTACCTTTCTACTACCGGCACATGTTCCGGTTCTAGTATTGAGAACCCTCATGTATACACACATAGACATACCCATATATACATAGATGTATATCAATATGTATGTGACAAAATATATATATGTGTGTGTGTGTGTGTGTATTCTATATGCATATGGGTGCAAATGAGCCAAACATGAGCAAGTGGGGCGCTGCCCAAGCTCGGCTCGAAATTACAAAGTATTAGCTCAAGCTCGAGTTGAGCTAAAATAGCCCTTATTTTGTTTCTTGAGCCCCTTTGGGAGTTACCTATTTATTGAATTATCTACAAGTGGTATTCAAGCTCTTATTTTTGCAAAGTTAGTCATGGCTTATATACATGAATCCAAGGGGGTCATCGTTGACTAGTTTCCGAGATAGTTTTATTTAAAATGCATGGTTCAAGATAATCCACTTAGTTAGGGAACATATAAAATAAATACAAATACATATGAATACACAACCTAGAATCATAGGAAAAAAATAATAAGTTGGGCTTAAGCCCAGCTCATACAAAGTCGAGCAAACAAACCCTGGACTCATTCATGCTCGAAAAGCGAATCTAGATGAGCTGCGAAACTAGATGAGCTAAAGTTCACACGGTTCATCTCAGCTCGGTAATGGGGAGAGAAAGAGGAGAGAGACCCGAGTGATGGAAATCATGGCAGGTAAGGTGGTGGTGGAGAAGGTGAGCGAGATCTTATTGACAATGGTGGTCAAACAAGTGCGATGGTCGAAAAGGGGAGGATTTTCCAGTTATCCTTCAAGTTGATGGCAACAAACCATGATGGGAGCAACGAGGTGGTGGCCTTTAAAGGAAAGGAAATTGAGGATGCGCTCAGCTTTGACAAAGTCAGCGACCATTGCATGGAGGCAGTCAAATAGGCACACACAGGGATGGAGTGAGAGAGGGAATATAGGATGCAGGCAATGAAGACCTTAGTGGAGATGTCGAAGAGGCAGTAGTTGTTAAGAAGTGGGGAGGACAAGGAGGCTAGCGATGGTGGAGGGGTGACAAAGAGGGCAACATCGGAGGAGTAGAAGTCGATGCAATGGTGGGGATGGGAGGTTGCCAAGGACATTGAAAGGATGGGGAAGAGAAGGGAAGGAATCAGAAGTGGAGGAGAAGGCGGTAGGGGAGAAGGAAGTGGGTTAAGATCCATCGGGATAGTGAAGCAGGATACTAAGAGGAGCTTTAGGGCTCCTCATATGCTTTTAAGATTAGCCATTGAATTGAATCTAGTTACTATAATATACATATATATAATATCAAAAGTAAAATTCGAGCTATAACAATGCTGAAGCTGAACAAGCGAGCCTAGGTTGAACTGGGCTCATTTATTATTCAAGCTCAAAAATTAGGCTACAGCTCGACATCTTTACCAAACCAGCAAACCAATTCTAAGCTAAATTTCGAGCCAAACACAAGCTGGATCACAAATACATAGCTTGTTTGCTGGCCCTATATATGTATATGTTTTAGGATATGCAAAAATGCAATAAGCAATTGAGATCATTGATCATATGCCTGGACATGCATTTAGGCACACCCTAAGGCATGACTAAGCTAATTATGCTCTGAGACCACCACCAGCATGCATACTATACAGCTACCTAGGGATGGCAAATTATGCAAAAATTAGATTTGCATTTTACAAGGAAAGTGCTTTTTACCACAACATTGCCAATTTCCTATGCTACCTATCTCATGTTCCTAGTATATTTATGCATAATATCAAAAAGACCTTCTATTAAAGCAAAACATCCATGACTAGATAAACATCTATATCAATGCATATGGCCTTACTTCAGATAGCATCTTATTAGTTATTATCACTCATCCATACTTTTAGAATAGATGTGAATAGCCATTTTATCATGAAACCATACCTCAAGTGAAGAACATAGTTCCTTCTCAATACTTTTTTGTATAGATGCTTCCCAAGATATAGCGCTTACTCCACCATTCCGATTTGCACTAACAACATAGCTGTTATCTCGATATAGAAAGGATTCTCCAGTAGTTACCGCACCCAATAGTGATTGCCATCCAAGAGGACCCTAAAAAAAGATAAAAAAGAAAAAGAATCATACATGAAGATGGATAAAATCTATCCTTTATGGGGGGCTTATGTAAAATCAAGGGATAGGCACTGAACATAAACATCAAGACTACCTTGCTATAACATAGGAAGAAAAATGTACCTTGCATTTAGAAAACAAAAAAAACAAAAACCTACATGTTTGTCCTTAAGTTTACAAATGCATAAGGAATCGATTAGTAGCTTGGCACTAATATAGACATGAAATACTCAGAACAGAAATTTATAACAAAATCATTGTGAAGCACAACTCGCAGTTAACATGTTCTATCCAACCAAATAAACATATAAAAATGCCATTTCTTTCATTCAGAAAACATATATTTACTCACAGAAAATCAATTATAGGAAGACAGATGCACGTTTAACATGAAAAGAACAATCACCTATTTTTTTTACTGGGTTATTTGATCGGCATCAATAAGTAATGTTTATATTCAATCATCAGGACCACAATTCTTTCAAAATTAATAACATAGAATCTCCTTCTAACAAATCATCGACAATATTCTATCTGACACTAATATTTTTATACTCAATGAAGGTAATGAAACAATAGCAAAGTGGTGGGATGCGAACCTGAGACAGAGCTTCACTTACTCATTATTAATTCAATAACAAAGAGTAGCAAACAGGAGACAATGGCAAGTTGAGTTATTCATTAAATATATGTTCAGTCTAGCCTTAGAAACAAGAAATGCTCAACACTTATGGAGGTTGTATCCAAGTCTACAGATAAGATGGATAATTAAAGAGTCCACCTCAGGGTACATGTCACCCAGTTGTGTCCTGAAATTTATTGATAATTCTGATATAATAGCAGTTAACTTTATAAGAGGCAAACCCTCCATAAAACGGCACTAAAATGCTTCCTAGATTAACAACATCACTAGGCAAACATGTTAGCTTCTAAGGTAACCCAGCTAGGTTTCCATTAAATTTTTGGGAAAAAAAAACTTAATAAATATCCCTAGTTCTTATGCCAGTCAATGAGATATTAAGCATAAGTTGTTCTCATCAAAGCTAGCATCAATAATGTGTAACACATTTTATAATGGATGTGTACATTTAGTTATATTTCCAACAAGGCTATCAACTGTACATAACAAACCTAATTCCTTGGCCATATTTGGGTATAAAGATTCTTTATTTCATGATTTCGACAAGGCAACTAAATTAGATCATTTCCTCCATGGGAATAACTTGCCATTAATTTTGAACTAGGTAAAATACAGTTGAAACCCCAGATTTTAATAAGGTAAACATAGCAATAACATTATGTGTTGCTATGATCCCATCTTGAGATCCAAATGCAGGATGCCATTCCACCCCCAGCCCATAAGACAGCGGCTAGGATCATTTGCCTATCACATGATGACACCAATGTCATCACCAAATCTTTTTTCACAATTGAATAACTTAGTATTGATGATGCATCCTTAGAATAGCTGTGCATAAACTGCTAGGATAGATTGTCATGATTACTTCCTAGCAGAATTTACATTATGAGAAGAATTATTATAAGGGGCAAATTATGGCGGCATGGTCTTTCTCCCAGAAGAAGTCCTAACTTTGTTTTGCAATGATTGTGTTGCCTTGCACACATTTCATACGCTAGAAACCAAACTTTTTGAGCCTTGAAAACTAACCAATACAAAATTGAGGGGCCATGGTGATTTTCAGGTAAAAGTAACACCATAGTTTATCAGACTAAAACATTATGCTATTCCAGATGCAGCCCATATATTTAGAGACAAAAACAGCTCTCAATTATCCAAACAAGTCAAAACGGAAAAAAGCTTAGATATGCTCCTGAAAGAAAATTTTGGTTTTCCTTTCCTCCTCCTTTTTCTTTCAGAGGAGGGTGTTCTCCATAAATTCATCTGTCGACATTCCAACATTATGACTAGGCAAGATACTGTGTGATTACAACAAATTACGAGAATGTGAAAAACAGATAAAAACCTGGACAAAGAGTTTCATTAATCTTCTAATGGACTTTGGGAACCAGCATGGGAGCATCTGTATTAACGAAGCGTCACCTCCAGCAGATGAAAAAATGCTATTGCGCCAGCTCAAGTAGTCTGAGAATGCTGACTTTCCAAAAACTGAAGAGGTAAAAATCAGTCAGCAGGAAGGTTTACTTTTTTTTAAAAAAAAAGCATAATAAAAACAGGCTGCAAGCAGAGCACAACAAAAGGTCAAGAGATAGGTCAGAAATTTACCATTACTTGCAGTGGGACTCAAGGAATAGTCATTTGCATCTTGCCCAAAGCAACTGGCTACAAGCGTCCGCCACAGGGTGGAAAGTGCTGAAGACCAGGCCTTAGATTCTCTAATGTGCACTGAGAAGAAGAGCTACAATGCCTGTTCACACTTCCAGAACAAGCACACTCTTGCATCGGAGAAGAAGCATACATTAAAGTAGCCAAAGCAGCCAACTCTCCTCCCCCTTCAGCCATATCATCAACAGTGCGTATTATCTCATCAATCTCTAGAACACTAAGGTTGCTGCCGAGGATCATTTGACGAGATAAATTTGAACGGGCATTAGAGAATGATGCTTCATATTCACATCCTTTAATCCTAGAAAAAAGCAACCATTTTGCCCATTGGCAGTCTCCCTGAAAGGCATTGCATCATTTAGTCAGATAGTTATTTGGTTTCCAAATATGTCAGGCAGTATTCCACAATTAAAGCCAGGCAAATGCTTGAAGAGTGATTCAGTTATTCTTCTATCAGTAGATTTGATCGATAATAAATGGTTATATGTGACTGAAATCTTCCTAAAATGGACACATCTAGCACTTGGTAGTAAATAGATAAATGAAATAAGCAAACAATACAAGAAAAATAATGTTTCTCAATCTTGTGATAGAATAGCATTATGTTCACTTAGAAAACTAGAGAATTATAGAGCATATGATTAAGCAATCCAAACATATTGCCAGAAGACATACTAATCACAATATGGATGAGCCAGTGTTTTTCAGTTCAAGATACCCGATATTTCAATTACACAATCATCAATCACTGGTTAATTACTTGACTCTTAACATGCCTCCTGCTGTGTCAGTCTACTCTCCCATAAACTTCATCTGTCTTCAAAATTCTCAATGATTAAATTCGAAGGTTTAATGAGCAATGATATTCTTTCTTGAATTTTCATTTTTTGTTGTTTTTCAGCGAGCAGTAGCACTTCATGGTAATGATTTCTTAATGCAACCATTGGCTGGTGCACTGGTGGGTTGAAGCTGCATATCTTCTTGGCATATTAGTCATCAACAATGGAGACCTCAGTCAACATATTGCCAATCCCATTAAGCCACATCATTTGACAACTTCTTCAAGTTTTGCTAATAAGGATCAGGTATTGATAGGCAATACATCCCTATTCAGATATAGCTCCAGCCAAGTTATCTCCTCCTGTCATGAATCTCATTTAATTGCATACAACCTTCTGCAAACTTAATGCCGTGTGCCTCAAGCAAGTATTATTGAAGAAGATTAAATTTGTGAAAGGAAGGCATCTTGATGCACAAACTTTTATCATACAAGTACCAAGATCCTCAAAATTGCAAATTCATGGGCTATTCATTGCAGGAAAGGTAACTAAATGCTTTCTAACTAAGCTATATGTCATGACCTGGTTCCAGAACATGGTCCTTGCAAGATGGCAAAAATGATTACTTTGTGGCAATTAGGTTGTCAATTTTGTTAGATTTAGAAATATCATCAATCACAATCTGTATAAACTTAAGGGATTTTCGAAATATAAATAAATAAAATAATAGAATGCCTTATGCTTTCAGGGGAGAAAACAAAGCAGCTTTCAATTTCTTCAAAACCAAAGGTGGGGCAATGACTTGTCAATTTGGGTGTGTTGAACACCTTAAATGGACGAGCCCCTTTCAATATACATGTAAATATACCTCAAGCGTCGAAGAAAGCAGCCTCCAAAAGTCTACACATGAGGACCTAGCATATATATTAAGTTAATATATAGTGATTTATAAATGTCTGCTTTGAAGCTTATCCAAAGGGGACAGAGAGATATATGTCATCTAATAGAATAAACAAAAGTTTGCAAGTTATTTGAGTTACTAGTTAGGTTCATTTAAGCTTAAGATGTGTGGTAACTTGGTATTTGAAACATAATGACACTTCGCTTGCCCATTTAATTGTGATAAAATATAAGGACACATTGCTTAAAGTGCCTACATAACCTGGATAGCTTTATAATAAAAACATAAGTACGCTTCACTTGAAGTGTTCACATGACCTTGATAACTACAAAGAAACATAGGGGCACTCTGCTTGAAGCGTCTGGCACTTCAAGATAAGATTCCCCTGAATGACACTCCACAAAAAGTGCCGAGTTGCACACCTTTTGCTGATATCAGCAAGATACTTCAAAGAGGAGTCAAGAACCGTGTCATGTCACACCATATCCAAGTGTCCACACCTCCAAAAAGCTTAAAAATGAAGGATCCAAGTAACATGTAATAAAATAAAATAATAAGTAAATAGATAATACCTAGTGATGGAGAATGATACCTAAGAGTGTGGGCAAGACTTAAT
This sequence comes from Elaeis oleifera, assembly GCA_000441515.1. NCBI lineage: Eukaryota > Viridiplantae > Streptophyta > Magnoliopsida > Arecales > Arecaceae > Elaeis > Elaeis oleifera. Next base: position 660,824 of record KE504928.1, read on the forward strand.
AAAATGTTGTTACCAAAAGTCACATCTATGCATTGAATATTTGAGTTTGCCCGTGCTACCTTCTATGCAGTCATGTAATCATCTATGGAGACACAGCAATGAGGCAGATAACTTTAAATGTGGTTACTGCATCAAATTGACAATCATCATTATCATCTAAGCCTTCTCTAGTCAAACTGAAGTCACCTCATACAGCACTAAGTCCAAAGGGCACCACGAAACATTGAGCAGAATTCTGGGACTGGCCTCAACATGATGTCAAACCAGAAAGAAGTGGTATATCCAGCAAAGACAACAAGAAAGAAAGGCGGCCCTACCATGACACCTTAAAGGCCAACTGCCAGGAATAGGAACCTTACCGGTCATAATTTAATTTCTGCAACCAGGAAGCAACATTCGGCAATTCCTCCCGACTTGAGAAAGTCAAGATGAAGAGGGATTCTGACAAGCTCAGCACAAGAAACCAAAGAGACAAATTGAATCTCATAATTCGCTAACTAGATAATGAGATACCTATTCCTTCCACTCCTTGCAAACTAATGTGCAAAGATCAGAATTTTCACTGAAATGTTCCTTTTTTTTTCATGAACCTTGAAATTTGAAACCAATAAGCATTGATCAACAGTTCTTTCGGAAAACAATTATTTGTTATGGTCCACATAAACTGACTTTCATAATTGAAACCATGGATGTAAATGGGTTGGTCTTGTAAGAAGACTGTTTTCCCAAGCACATCCAATAAGAGAAGCAGGAAAAAAGAACTAGGTATATGAAATCTAAGCCTCTCTCTCTCTCTCTCT
>KE504928.1:708020-719175 GCA_000441515.1 Elaeis oleifera
TTCTTCTCTTCTTTTTTTTATGGTTCAATAATTAGTTTAACTGAGTTCCCTCCCAAGAAACAAAGGTTAAGTTGAAAAATGTTTTGATGTGTCTAGTGTTGGCGTGGAGAATTCCATGGAGGTGAGGGGAAACGTTCCCATCAGATAGGAACCAAAGGCAAAGAAAAAATAAAAACAGATAAGATACCCCAAAAGTAACGGGTTATGGCTGGATATTTATGTTTATCTGTAAATATTAAGTGAACTATCTGGGAACTCTTGTTGGCTTGAGCCATGTTATAACACCGCTATCTTTAGTACCAGAGTTTTAGTATAACCTTGAAGCTTCCACTTAATTACAACTAAGGCCCTTGTTTTACACTATGTGCATGGGCATTTGGTTTTGGCCGTGGGGGAAAAAACCCTGTTTCAGGCTATGAGATGCTGAACAAAAACAAGTCGTAGACAATACTACAGAATGTGTTTACCTAGAGGGTTTTAGCATGCGACAGGTGGTAAAAACAGTCAATTGGTCATGGATCTAGATAAACTCTAATATTGCATATGTAAAAAAATAATATTACAAATTCACTAAGATAAAGTTTTTTCCTTATTTTGATGTAAGCAGTAACCCAGTATATTGTGAACAAACCAGGAACATCCAGGTTCATCGTGCCTTTCTCTGAGATGTTCTCAAAAGCAGACTAGCTGGCTTCTTTGTCAAGTCAAAAGATAGACTGGGAGGAGTCATCTTTAGGAATGTTCTTGAATGAATTTACTTCTAATTTCTATGTATGATGCTGGCATGTGGAAGCAACTTTCTGCTAGAAATTAGAGGAGCATTGATTTGTTGAGTTCACTTGCTTTTATGTAGGGTTTCATTTCTAAATTAAATGTGTGCACTTAATAGGTTAGTCACATCCTAAATTATTTTGAATCCTTAGCTGGCATCTCTCTATATATAATGGGAAAGTCCTGGAGTCCAGCAAGCATGCTGGATTTTGATTTTTGAGGCCTTGTTCTAATGCATGTCCTGCGCTAATTTTAATATTCCAGATGCTTCTGTGCAGAAAGTCACTATCATAACTCACTATACTAGATTAAGCACTTGCATGGCACGTGCCAAATACTAAGATTGTGTAACCATGTGGCTGGGAACCAAATGTAGGGAGTTTGCCACTTCCCTAGGTTCATGTTACCGATAAATATGAGAAAGTGTCAAATAATCTTATGTCTGATCTTTCCCTCTTTGTTCTTTTTAAGTGCTTTCTTTTGTCTTCTTTTTACCTTGTCTTACTTTTATCCTCTCTTTGTATGTCTAATCTGTTGTTGTTATTGTAAATCATTCCTTCAAATGACCAATAGGTTATGCAGGTTGGAAATCAGAATTGTAGCTTTCAAGCCTTTTTCCTACAAATCAAGCACTATACTGATGATGGGATCTTGATTTATTAACACCTTTGCTAATCCAGATGCAATCAAAGTAAATAAATCTGGTGCTTTATGCAACATATTTTTTCTTGGTGCTAGGAAGGATAGGTCTCTTTTTCCCATTATTCTGTAAGGAAGTTAATGTGCTCATGTATACGGCAGTTATCATGGTTATTTCTAATGCTTTGGAATTCTGAGTAGTTGATTTTAGTTATCATTACTCAATTATAAGAAGGAGGGCGGGTCTTGGTGCAAGTGTAAGGTTGCTTAATTGTCACTTGACCATTAGGTTTTCAAAACATGGAAATAACCTCTCTGCACATAGGGTAACGCCGCATGCATCTGGCTCTCCCTAGAGCCGCCGGTGGCAATAGCCTCGTGCACTGAATGGCGCACCTTTTTTTTGCTTAATTATTGGAGGCTTTTTCCTTTGATGGAAAAAAACAGATGGAAAATGTAGATATGTTTTTCACTCGATCATGCCTTCCATAGGAAATAATACTCTAGGAAAAACTTCAAAAGTTTTATTATGAGTTAAGTCATCAATGTTAGTTCCATTTCTTTTTCTCCATGGCTTTTGTATTATAAGCATCTAATTGACATGCACATTGTCCATTACCTAACTGACACAAACTCAAACATGCCAAGCTTCTTCGGGTTGTCATTTATGTTCATTTCGGACTTAAACATCATCTTTGGTTTGAGTTTCTTTAATTCTGCTAAAATATGAAGTTGTACTCCGAATTTATGAGTTGGCATTAATTGGAGCAACATACGGTATCACTTGCTTTTAGAACAAATATCTACTCTTTTATAGCTATGCTTGCATATATTATTAGTCATGTCAAGCTGGCTCCTAAATTTTCTCATTCTTTTTCTCCAAAAGCTAATATGCTTTGTACTATTTTGTAAGGTGCAAATAATGGCCTATGTTGAATATTTTGGTCAGTTCACCTCGGAGCAATTCCCAGAAGATGTAGCTCAGGTATGGACCTATTGATTTTGTATGGGTGGTTGCCAACTGGCTAAACATGTTAGGAGAATTTGGCATGAGATGAACTGAAATAGTAATCATATGAACCATGAGCATTTCATCTGTATGGACTTTATATTGACAAAACATATATGTACATGAGTAATATGGTGCATATCTTCACCTGCTTCTTTATTTTATCTGTGCAGCTAATCCAGAATTACTATCCATATAAAGAAAAGCGCCTTTTGGATGAAGTTTTGGGTACTGTAATTATACTTCAATCAATCAGCCATTATAACTTAGGCTGAAAATATTGCCTTTATTCTGCGGTATTGAAACAACGTGCTGATCTTTGGGGTTTACTTTATATTTCAGCAATATTTGTTCTTCATCATCCAGAGCATGGCCATGCTATTGTCCATCCTATTCTTTCACGTATAATTGATGGGACATTGGTTTATGATAAGAATGATCCTCCATTTTGTTCCTTCATATATCTAGTCAGCCAAAATAATGAGGTAAGAAATCCTTGATTAGTTTTGATGTAGGTTTTCTATTTCAACAGCCTGATATATTTTGATGTAGACTCAATTTTTTAATTCCATGTGGTACCATTTTGATTCTAAAATCATAACTTTTAAGTCCCAATTAACAAATTCAAGTGTTTGTTTTGTTCTATGTATGTTATGATCAATATTTGTTACTTCTAATTGCAGAAAGAGTATAACGAACAATGGGCTTTAGCATGTGCGGAAATTCTGCGGGTGCTCACTCACTATAATCGACCAATTTACAAGTCTGAGCATCATAGTAGTGAAGTGGACAGAAGCAGCAGTGGCAATCATGCCACTACAAGTGACTCCAATGAGGGAGAAGCTGCCAATTCACTTCTGCAGGAGCATGATCGGAAACCATTGCGGCCATTGTCTCCTTGGATTACAGATATCTTGCTTGCTGCACCTTTGGGCATCCGAAGTGATTATTTTCGATGGTGAGTAATTCCCTTTTAAATTTATCTTTAGTCCTGTTCAATCATGTATAGTTAGATAACCCAGGAAAATTGCATGTCACAGAAATACCAAGGTATTTGCGGATTGTGTTTTACAAAAAACTGTCTTTCATAGAAGCATTTTATTTGAGAATGTTTATTCCATAACCTGCAAAATTTGCTGTAGAGAGTCTGCACTTCAGATATCCCGACAAAGCCTGGCAATTCCTCGTTATCCCTTCCTTGCTTTATAACAAATCGTAGAAGTGATTTTCTAAAATTTTTCTTCTGAGTTATTTATATTCATTTTCTTGTCTCCACATAGAAGCTTCCATTATGTAGGAAAATATAAATGTCCATGATAATGATGGAAGTTGAGCTACCTGATTCAGGAGCTGCTGTGGGAGCATGGAAGTGGAACTCATGAAAAGATTAGGGCAATCGTGTTTATTAGACCATGCTGCTATAAGATGATCTAACTTTATATATATGTATGTATATGTATGTATGTATGTGTGGTGTATGTATATTGTGAGTATAATTATATTTAGAACTTCAATATGTAATACCTTCTTCATTATCAAGCCATGAAAGATGTCAATATTAGAACAATAAATTTTCTTGTCTATATGTAGATTTATTAAATTCAATCTATCATGTTCACTCCTCATTGTTCTATTGAGTTCTTGTAAGCTGGGGGTAATTTGCATAAGGTGATGCAATTGAAGAATTGGCTGAAATAGTGTTATAGTCCTATAAACTTAGTCTATCTTTTAGGAGTTTGGACTTGTCAGGGGAGAATCAAAATCAGCAAGCCTTATTCTAATTATTTGGGCTGAAATGCATCCTTTTGTCGGTGCAAGTTATTAAATTGCTAGTTATCATGGCATTGTCAGAATTCCAATTCTTTTCCGTGATCCTACTTTGGCATGTGCTTCATACTATCTCAGTCTATTCTCTAATCAATATCTTTTGTCAAGGAATCGGACTTCCAACTTTATACTTAATACCAAGTTATTAAATACTAACCATAAAAATGGGTGGCCCAGTGCACAAGGCTTTCCCCATTGTGGGGTCTAGGATGGGTGAGACGCATGCAGCTTTACCCCCATGTCCATGCTTCGAACTTGGCCTTCAGGTCACAATGGGGCAAACTTACCATTGCACCATGGTTCACCCTCTTCATACTTAATGCTAACCATATCCTTTCTAATTTTATAATACATTTGTGATATTCCTATCGGTAGTGTTGCTATTAAATTATTTCCTTTGTATCAAAGATATGCAGTGATTGTGCACCAAACAACGCAATGATCGCTTAAATTCCCACATGCCCTCTCTCAGTATTTCATCTTAATATAAAATGTACATGTTTCTGCATATCACCTAATTCTACTACGTAATGTATTTCGTGTATCGAAATTGTCATGTTGGTCATATCTCATGTCTATCAATTAGGATCACAGCCTTGTTCTCATTTTTGTTCCCACTATTGTTTTAGATTTCACAATTTTTAGACCTTAACAATTGAAGTCTTTTTTCTATTCAAAACAATAATCTGTTCCATGATCATCTCATCCATTGACTATATATCATCTGCAAGAAGCATACTTAAATGCTGATGGCTTTATAATATGAAAATATTATGTTTAGCTGAAACAACTATTTTAATCCAATTTTCATTTTGTTCTTGCTGGATATTAAGAGAGGAAAGGCAGGCATCATGCCTCAATAAAAGTTTTGAGTTAAGTTATACTGCACCCAACCAGCCGATAGATATTCTTTATTCGACAATTATGAGCATTGGCCATTGTCTCCTATCAGACTATTGGCACTGCATTAATTATAAATATGGGATGATGTGCTTATCCTGACCATTGAATAATGCCTGTGAATTAGGTGCGGCGGTGTGATGGGCAAATATGCAGCTGGTGGAGAACTAAAGCCTCCAACAACTGGTTAGTGAATATTTTCCGTAAATATCTTTGATTTGTTTGTATATTTCAAATGGCACTTTTTTGGATTCTAATTCAATTTAAGATCATTAGCAATCTCTCATTTCTTTAATTATGAAAAGCATTATATAAACAAATACACTATTTTAATTCTTCAATTGTATGTTAAAATTTAAACCCAGGTAGGCTGAATGGGGACCTGTCTGGGAGCAAATTCATTTGTGAAATTATTGTTGAAGCATAAAATGATCTCCTACAAAAGCAAAGGTCTACAGGGAAATATTGATTTTAAGAGCGGACTTAATTCATGGATGTATCTTTCTCCATGATAAGTGCTTTTGGTGGTTCTATTCAAATAAATCATGAGACATTTTTTGGAGAATGACCATGTTTAAGAAATACTCCTATTTACTTTGCTTGAGTAGAGCAAGACTCTGAAACAGGTGTGACCAACTAGATGATTCCTGCTGCTAAAAGCAGAATAGGGCATCAGGGTTTGTGAAATTTAGAACATGAGAGCATATAAGCAAAATATCTGGCAAGTGGAGGTTTAACAAACCTAAATAAATTTAATTAGGCTAGCAAGCCAACAAATAGAAGGACAGCTGTCAGAGGCGAGGGCAGTAAGTTGAATTTCAATATCCAGCAAGCTCTAATGCAGTTCAATTGGGTCCATTGGCATAACCATTCTCTAACAGAAAAAAAGAAGCCTTCAGATTTTTGGCATCAGTCTCAATGATGAATGATTGGCCTGATGGATTCAGCTTGCTCCAACAAGCGAAGCTTATAGTAGAGACTGAAATTGCTTTCCATAGTGATGCATTGAAGGGTTCCAGATAATTGCTTGATGTATTATATTCCTCTGTGTAACATGTAACTTACATTAGATTTTTATCCTGCATGACAATCTCTTATTCATACACACAGAGTGTGTGTACATAAGCATCCTTCTCAACAAAAATATGTATGCATAAGCATTGATCTGAAAGTTGAACCAATGCTTCAGTAGCTTTTTTAGATAGTTGCTTTCAGTCAATCTTGTCACTCTTTGTGTGAAAATAAAACATAAATGACAGAATTAATTTGACGAAAATGTGTTATACTTTTTATACTCTGCAATGTCCTTTATAACAAATCCAAGTACACCTTTAGAGCACCCCCTTTTTTTCTTTTTGTTTTGCTAGCTTGATATGAAAGCCCTCTTTATATGCTTGTCCTTTTGGTAGTTGTTGCTTTTATCCTGAAGCTGATTAGTTAAGTTGACTTTTGCTTTTGTCATATTAATACAAGTTAAGTTGAGAGACTTATCTTTCCATTTTCTACCTTGTGCTGAACTTGAGCATGTGGTTTAGAACTAATGATCATTCCATTTTTTGCCTGTGCTAGCTTGTAGTCGTGGATCTGGGAAACATCCTCAACTTATGCCATCCACTCCTCGATGGGCTGTTGCTAATGGAGCTGGAGTCATATTGAGTGTTTGTGATGAGGAAGTAGCTCGCTATGAAACTGCTAATTTAACAGCAGCTGCTGTTCCTGCACTTTTGCTCCCTCCTCCCACGACTCCATTAGATGAGCATCTAGTTGCAGGGCTGCCTGCTCTTGAGCCGTATGCTCGTTTATTTCATAGGTGCATATTTGAACCTCAAACTAATTTTCATGTTATCATGTTTGAAATTTTTATATAGCTGAAATTTTTGAGTCAGGTACTATGCAATTGCCACTCCAAGTGCTACACAGAGGCTGCTTCTTGGACTCCTTGAGGCACCACCCTCATGGGCTCCAGATGCACTCGATGCTGCTGTACAACTTGTTGAACTCCTCAGAGCAGCTGAGGACTATGCAACTGGCATGAGGGTAGGTCTAGAACTATGAAAATTAAGCCATCCCTATGTGAAATGATGCTGTTTAATGGTGTATCTATCCAGTAATTCTGTCCTTCACACAGTTATTCCTTTTTGTCACTTATATGCAAAATTTAATGGTAAATTTGCTGGTTTTACTCCATTCAATATATGTTTGTACATGCTTAATTACTTGTAAATATTACTGTTTAAGTTAGTGTTTCTTTCAAGTGAAACATGGCATAATGAACAAGACTGCACTTGTCTTTACTTCTAGAGATTCACCATTTGTGACCAGATGCACCACATAATTTAAGCAGCTAAAAAATTCCTTTCCACTTGTACTATAGTTTGGTGAGTAAGGCTTATACCATCGTAATTGTTCGGGTCTTAAATCATTTTGGCATAAATGCACATGGGAAGATGTATGCTAATAACTAGCAATTGTGGTCTCCTTAGATGTGTTGTATCTTTCCTTAAGTATGTGAAGCATAAAATATGTAATCAGATTTCTTTTAGAGATACTGTGGTACAAATGTATGAATTATACATTCTTGTATTCTTCTGATACCACTTATTGGAGAACTTAGTTCATTGTAACTGCCTTACCAAAATGTAATGTGTTTTTTGCTGTATTTACAATGATGCCTCAAGTTTCACTGTACAAGAGCTCAAATATGTGCTCAGGACTATTACATGAGAATTGAGAGAAGTTTGTGCAGGACTCAGCCTTTTGCATTATCTCTACTGTTAAATTTGACCATTGCACTAGGACAAATGCAATGGTACCTTTGCCAGCTTCAGTGAACTAGGCCATTGCCAAAATCTGGTATGCAGTCATGGGTCAATGGCCATTGACTGCCAGAATTGAGCCAAATTGAAGGTTCTTTAGACCTGAGGAGCTTGATTCTGCAGTTCCATTCCCCTTTCTTCCTTGATATGTGCTGGATTGACTATTATTTTCACCCACTGGTGAACAACGACCATGGGCACTTCTCCAGCTTGTTTGACATTTTCTAGGCTTACTTGTTTTTCCACCTTTTGAGCATAGTCTTGCACTCTGTCAACTTCCTTTCACCTCATTGTCTGTCCACTTTTGAAGGAGGCTCAACAGCCCCTTGTTCCCCCTCCTTTTAATGTTTCTGGAAAATACTATTACATACTTCATCTTTCTTTGGGCTGTTTTCATCAAACTGCTTTCGTTTTTAATAATTTTGTCACCTTTTTAACCCTTTGAGAATTTGTCTCTATTTGAGATATTTCTCTGTTATCGTTGTTTTTCCTTAGGAAATCATGTGGCAAAGCTGATTTGAAAGGAACAAAATTTGTTTGGGAAAGCCCAGATATTCAACTTTAAAATTTCTGCCAGTGGTTGGCGACCTTCTTGCACATTTTGTTCTTGCCATTCTTCAATCAGTGGCTACTGCTTCTCTCAATGCCAGTGACTATCTGCCTTTGACATTTAGCTCATTAGTGCAAGCATCTGGATGTTAGTTTATTACCTTGTGCACCCATCTTCTTTGACCCAATGTATCGGTCTATGTATTTGATCTAGATACAAATTTGTGGGAGAAGTATTTTCTTCACCTATTGCATTTCCATTAACAATTAACTACCTCTCTTTGACCTTCTTGGGCTATGTTAATGTCTCTGATCTAGGTACAAATTTGTGACAGAGAAGACCACCTATAGCATTTCTGACTGCCTGTCTTTGACCTTGTTGCACATTCTGGTCATGTCGCGACTCACTCTAATGACTACTTCTGGAGTAGTGTGACTATTTGCCTTGTGCACCATCGTCTTACATGTCGCTTATGGGTCCATCTTGTTGTTTGGGATCTAAAGCCATTTCCAAGTAAGTTGAAGTATTTACTTGTATTTAATGACAAAGTTTGACTCTCCATTTGTCCTGAACTCGCCAATTTTTGGATAGCTTAGAAGATTTCAGATTGTTTGTCCTGCCTTTTTATACAATTGAGGTGGGTTTGTGAGTAGGAGTTATTTCATTTTGTCTTACAGGTTGAGCATTTGATTTGAGTTCTGTGCTCTAATGTTCAAACACCAGCATGAGCTCTGACATGGGGACAGTCTTCTTTATGCAGCCAAAGTATAGCATGGGTGCCATGATCACTAATGGCTTTACCCTAAATTCAAGCTTCTTCAGGGACAATTGTTTCACAGTCATCCTCAATTGCATTTGGAGTTAGCCATATTTGAACTGGCAGAAGAAACCCATTTGTATTCTTGCATCGCATCAAGGACCCCTTATTGCTGGCTTTTGTACATTACTAGTCAGTGCTTCTAGGTTCTACATTTCCCACACTTGTGGAGGTTGTCTGGTTGCACTGCATACTATTTATGGGCATTTATTTTAGTATGGTTTGAAGGAGCAGTCTATGTGGCTGCATATGCTTATGCAGCTCTTCACCATTCTACATAGGTTCTGTGCTGCATTTGCATGTAAAAGTCAAGTTGCGTGGTGGGCACCCTAGTGGCCTGCATAAGCCCAAGCCCTAGATATGCAGCCCTAACAACCGTATAAATTTTTTTCCTGAATTTTTATTGAGCTATTTCTAAATTTCTATTCTATTTTCTAACTGTAAATTTATTTATCTTTAACTTTTTCAAATATGATCTCCATAGGCACGTGCTTAAGTAGCTGCATACCATCTAGGTGCTATGTGAGAAGTACCTTGACTGCTTGCATACCATGGTTGCTTTTTGAATGCTTGACTTTAGGAGATTTGATCCCCTGTATCATGATTCATGACACTCAGAATATGACCTAGATTAGGGTATTCCAATTACCATGAGCAGACAAAGCACATCTAGATTAATTGCCACTATGTTTGTTGGTTTTGTCGTCATACTACATCTTCCTTCCATACATATCATCTACAAAGCATCTTATGGGCTTTTCATGAAGACCCATAATAGTGTACATTTGGTAACTTCTTAGGAAACTCTTGGGTTGTTGATTTGCAGTAGGTTTGAAGAAGAGTATTAGAGATATATAAGTTGCTGTATAGATTATTCATTATTTTGCTTGCACTATACTCAACATATATATGATTGTACACAATATATATATATAATACATGTATGATTAACTGGTTTTGCAACCCAACCTTATTCTTTCCCAAGTTTTAGGATGTGAACTAATGTGAGTACTGCGAAGCAGTTTTTGCCAAGGCATGGTTTGAGTATTTGTATATGCTAAGCATATTGCACCATATCAATGAGGAATCAATACTTGGGACACCTCTGTGCTGATTGTTAGGACCAGAAGTTGTACCATATTGACATTGTATTGGTTGGCTACTAGTACAGGTACTGAAATTGGTACTTGAAACCTTGTGCCTAGGTAACTGAACATTTGCATCTATTTGAGTACAAAATTTCTAGTTCTACCTATGTTCCTAAATCATAACCATGTTCTCACTGTTTGGTGCTGACTTGATGAATGTTCATGAACATAAAACATTATCCTAATAGTGTCATGAATTTTTTATTTCCTTCTTAAGTATTTATTCCTACCAAGGTTGGTTGTACTGGTACTGGGATTCATAATAGTTGTGGGTGGTATGGTACTAGTCCTGTGCTATTCTAGACCATTTTGGATGTTTTTTTTTTAATTTTTGAATTTTGAACTGAAGTTAGCATATAGTTGCTTACTTCAGTTCAAAATTCAAAAATTAAAAAAAAAATAGAATTCCAAACATTAAAAAAAAAAGAGTGCCAACACTAGAAGAGCGAAAGAGGAAGGGGAGAAGGAGAAAAGGAGAGGGGTGGGGGGCAGAGAAAGGGAGAGGGAAGGAGGGAGGAACATGTGGGCGAGGCAAACCCTGATCCAAACCCGACCTAGAGAGTGAAAGAGAGGGAAGGAGGAATAGGGTGGAAGGGAGTGACTTATTGGAGGCGGCGAAGGTTGGACCATTGCGAGTGGCCGGGGGGGTGGCGGATTGCCGGGGGGGGGGGGGGGGGG
>KE504929.1:7107-19617 GCA_000441515.1 Elaeis oleifera
ATAAATTAGATATGATCTAATTGCATATAGATATGATCTATATTTGCTGAATTTTAGATTTCAGATTACATACATGCATATTAGTTCATGTCATGGATCCTGTATGATAGTTTTAGATTTGATCTATGCATGCATTGTAGATTAAATTGTTTAATCTATTTATATTCCGTTGCAAAATTTTAAAATGCATACATAAACCACCACGCTTCCCTTGTGCTAATATTGTCATCTATGTCACAATGGACCAATATTGTCCTTGTGCCAAGACCCACCTTTGCCCTTATTCTGTATGTATCTATCCCATATTTTCAGCTTTTGTTTAATCTTATCCTAGTGCCATTGATTAGATGGATCTTTTGGCTTACGCTGTAATATCTGTTGACACACAATGGACATGAGTAGCGGTATGACAAATGGGTATATCGTTGTAGGAAAAATTTTACAGATACGAAGATTTCATATGTAGAAACATGTTTGCACCTAATGATCATATTGCGAATTTGTCTGTGCGAAGAGCATGGAGCTCTTGGCTTATGAGTGACAGTGTTCAGATGCACCATTCCTCAGTCCCGCTAATATCTCTTTGGTATTCTATCATAAGCTTCTTAGTTGACAAAGACTGCACAAACAAGGCCATGTAGGCTGCCATGCTTCTGTATGCACATGCACATGGGAATACAATGTAACAGTTTTGCATCTAGCTGGGCAGCTTAGTATGAGCACCCATGCTGATGGTGTAGATGTCCCATGCTACTCTATGCTCATTTATGAAGTATGATGTAAACCATTGGTGACTGCATATGGGCATATGGCTGTTGTACCTGCCAGTGTCTTATTGATATTGACAATATTTCTGTCAACCTGCTCTTCATGACTTTGTTGATGTTGTCATTTTCCTTGTTCTGCTCTGTCATAGAAGAAGTTTAAATTTTCCTGTCGCTGTCTGATAACTTTCTTATCATCTAGCTTGTTTCTCCACTCGAAACTTTGCAGTCCGTAGAAATCCACAGGAGAGTTGGAGCTAATGCAGAGGTATTAGGGACAATCAATAAATGTCTATCAGATGCAATCTGTGCCATGTCATGTGGCAGGCTAGATGGTGATGGCTGAGCTGCTGCTCTAATTCATTCTGGCAATGATGTATTGGAGACATTTGAATACTCTTCGGAAGCCATGTCATTCTTGTGCTTGGACTTCAGTCATTGGATCTTTTCCTTAAATTTGGCTTGAATGAATTTCCAGTTAATTTACTTCCACTTCCAGGTAAATGAATTCACTTCCAACCCATCACTGTTTGTGGGTGCATGTTCGCTTGCTTGCATGCCTAGGGTTCCTCATGCTTGTTGTTTTCCTGCAGATCGCAAACTTTGTGGCGAGCAACATGACCAGAGATTGGCTCCATGATTTTTATGAGAAGGTTGCTCAAAGAATATGAGCAGCATCTTGCTATTTGAGTTGGAAAGAATCAAACGGCTTATTATGGAAGTATATGTAACTGCAGGTGTTGCAGGACCATTTTGATGATAGTAATCTAATATTGTCTTCTCCTGCACACTAAGAACACGCAAGACTTTGGCCCCATTTTTTGGTCTGTTGATAGTGTTTTGTATTGATTGTATGCTGAAAGTTGACGTAATTCAAGCCTTAAACTTTCCAGTCACATCAAATGGTTATTGCTTTGTTTCATGCTGAAGACCTTATGAGCCTTTAAAATGACAACGAGTTCAATCTGTAGTCCGATGAGTGAGTTATTTTTACATGGTACAAGTCCCCAGGATTATGCATGGTATGGCGGCTTCAATTTTCAGAGCCTTAAAATCCGTAAGTTGTTAATTTTTTTTTTTTTGAGAAGTAGAGAGTTACACACCGACCTTATTCGCTGCAATTCTGATCAAGTATTAAAGGCACTATTATTCTGTGAGCCTCTTTCACGTCAGTGAACAATTATTCCCATACTTCTAGTATGGATTTGATTGGTTAACTTGGAAATGGACGGTAGGATGAATTCAACATCTATCAAGGAACATCTGCTGCTGTCTTCGTCATGTTTAATTTTTCTTTTGGTACTCACTGCATCTAATTGCAGACGTGTTTGTATAGACTTAAAAACTTGCCAAGCAGGGATTTGAACTGGTTTAGGCTCTAAACAAGCAGGTCCATGTATGATATTGAATCCGGATTTGATTAGGTTTCCAAGAGCTGAACTTGGACAGCATAGTAGTATAAAGAACTGGATTTATTGGCTGACTGCCATTGTTTCTTCTATTCTGTTTCTATCCAAGAATTACATCTTCTATTTTTGGGTAAGAATCACCTCTTCTATTTAGCAATTTTCACAGTGCTAGTAATTTTTTGACTAGGTTGGGTCATTTCATTATATGCAACTCCATGGAAGGATCTTGTCCAGTTTTCTCGGATGCTGGGGTTGAGATCCGGAGAAAGGAGTATCTCATTCTTGTTTCTATCTTATTTTCCAACCGTACGGCACGATGGGCACAGTTCTGGTTGACGTCATAACTTATGAGAGCAACTTTCTTTACGCTCTTGACAAAGAAAGCCCAACTATTTGTTTATTGGGAGTGCATTTAGTGCGACATTTAACATCAGTAAGTGTATCTTCCACTTATAAAACAGGATAACATATCCAACAGTATGATCGGATTCTTGTCGTGCACTCCTCCATAATCTCTGACTAGACTTTTGCACCAGATTCGAAGATCAGACGGTGTATATAATCTGGAGAGAGCGATTTAGATTGGTGGTCCTCACTCGGTGACTTGGAAGAAATCATCACCTCCAACTCCATGGGCCCAAAGTATTAATGGATTCAACTCCAAACTAAGATTTAGCCAATGGAAGGAACCCACGTCACAAACCTTGTTCGGTCCTTATATTTAAGAAAATGCTACTTTTTAGGAGCCGGTTCGTTTGCTCCTTTCGAAGCAACCTGCCACTTTTTTTTGTCCAATCCGGAGGGACTTCCCTTCCTAAACTGTAACTCAGAAAGTATCATAAACAAAAGCCTACTCTAAATTTTTTTAAAAAAACAAAGACCGGGATTTAAAATTATTACTCCCGATTGCATTCTTTCCAATTTCACTCCTGCCGGTAATTCTCCTCTTTTTTACTTCCTTTAATTAATCCCAGCCTGTGGGAATTTTTCTTATTCTCTATACCAGCACCGCTTATCCCCTTCCTTTTTTTTTGCATTCACTCCTTATCACGGATAACGACCCGGTCCCAACCCTGTTTTCTATTTCATCTTCTCCCATTATTCAATACAATCTATACGTAATATTGTTGTCTTACTATATATGTGCTCTCAGAGTGCTCTCTTCTTCTGTGGGCTTCACAAATGGAGTCTTCCGGTAAGAACAACGGTCGGCTGGAATTCGGGAGGATGGGCTACGGGTTTCTTCTCTTCTCTTCTTTAGTATCTTTAACATTCTTTGAGTTATTTTCTTGCTTCTTCGTTAATGCTTTTTGATTTCGAATTTTGGATCAGATGCAAGCACTACAGGAGGAGGTGCAAGATTCGCGCCCCATGCTGCAACGAGATCTTCCCCTGCCGCCACTGCCACAACGAGTCCACGGTAACCCAAATCGATTCCTTCTCTTGTTTACAAAATTATTTTTAATGTTTAGATCATTAAACATAAGTTTTAGTTAGTATCGATGCACTTGTATGAGCTCCAATGATTTCTTGCTTTATTTGTGCACTCAGAATGATCGCCACGAGATCTGCCGTCACGATGTTCAGAGGGTGAGTTTTGTTCGACTTCTTTTTTTTTTTGAATTTTTTTTTGTTTGATTTCTGATATATATGTTTCTGGAATGACCCATTTGGATTTTATTTTGTTTTTTAAAAAAAATTGCAGGTAATTTGTGTGATCTGTGACACTGGGCAGCCAGTAAGTGTCAATAGTTAGCTCAAATTTGCAGTGTTACTGTTGTTGTTCTTTTTTTCTTTTTCTTTTTTTTTTGGTTAGTTGAGTTTAATAAGATTTGGGCGGGCATTCTTCCTTTTTAGGTTGCACAAGTGTGCTCGAACTGCGGGGTAAATATGGGGCAGTATTTCTGTGGAGTGTGCAAATTCTATGATGATGATGTGAGTCTATTGGATGATATTATTGTTCGAGGCAGAAGCTTGTGATTGGCGGAGATGTGATAATGATTTTTTTTTTAATAATTTGTTGTTTGCAGATTGAGAAAAGACAGTATCATTGCAATGACTGTGGTATCTGTAGGTTAGTGATTTCTTTACTTCCTTTCCAATTTTAAATTTAATGTACTAATTAATGTGATTCATGAAGCTAGTAGACTGATCCAAATCATGATATATGTAAACAGAGTTGGTGGGAAAGAGAACTTTTTCCATTGTCAGAAGTGTGGTATGTGCAGTTCCTCCTAAACACATATCTAAATTTAATCTGATTTCTCTTATGGAGTTTTATGAGCAGGAGCATACTATTTATTTGTTTCGCATTTTGGTCTGATTTGTGATGCGATAAGTCTTATAATTTTCTATTTTCAACTGTATTCTGAGACAGTACAAGCTTACATTGGGCATGTTTGCTCATGGTAAGAACAATTGACTTACAAAGGAAAATATTTTGTTCTACTAACTTGATTTTATATTTTTCTGAAGGAAAATATGTCTCCTGAGTTTGATGTGGACTTTTGATGGAAATTCTGGTATTGTCTGCCAGTAGGAACTGGGAGTGATTAAATAGTTGATATACTTGGTCATACTTCAGGATTTGCTAAGCACTTCTTCAGTGGTAAATACTACTGTAGCATGTATATACAGTTATACACTAGTAGTGCTTTGGAGATTATTGTATCCATACTGTAGTAAGCACAGTACCAGTGAATGCTTATCAATGACATAAAGAAGGGAAACTGAGTGGTGCCAATTCCATATGCATAGATCTGCCAACGAATAGCTCCGCCCTCCTTCTTTTCGATACACTTCAACATCCTTGCTCTTCTTGAGTTCTTAAAGGGATTGTAGTCCTTCTCTAATCAGGTCTTCTGCTCTTCTTGGCCTGCTTTATACCTGCGTCTAGGGTGCTTGATTGCCAGTCCTTATAGGTTTGGGCTCCTTATGCTTCTGTTTAGTCCGTTCAGCCCTTTAGTAGGTGCCATGATTTCTTACCATGGCCACTCACTCCAATCACAAATACAGGCATTTCTTTTAGTGATGAATACTCGTATGCTCTTATTCTTGTGGCACAGACTTTAACTTCATTCAATTTGCTGATCGGCCTTAAATTTGCTAAGCATCCATGTAAGTTGTCCTTTCCAGTCCATTTACTTATTTGTGTAGCAAGGAAGACCAATTAATAGAACCATAATGGTTCATAATGCCACTGAAGTCTTCTTACTAAGCTACTCAGAAAAGACTGCAAATATGAAGTTTACCACACCATTAGTCTGCAAAAACAGAACTTTATTTTGTCAACCAACCAAAGACCTTATTCCACTCTCACAATTCTGCAAAAAATAAATAATCATTAAGAGGATGTGGCTGAAAATTTTGCCGGCATTACATTTCTTTTGTTCATTATATTTATCAAGTTTATTACCATTGAAAAGTTTCTTCAATTTTGATTCTAGTTACGATAAACTGTTCTTGTATAGAGAAAGTAGCTTGTTCTAGAAAGCAACCAGAACCCCCACCACCCACAAAAAAAAAAGTAAGCTTGATGAAGAAAATCAGATTTATAGCTCTACTTTTCTATTGGTGTGTGAATCATGATATGCTAGCTAAATGTTTTGACTGAGTCAATCAATGCTAGAACATCAAAAAGCAAGTTTGACGAAGTTCAGCTCAAAAGTTGGCCAGTATTTCTTATTTAAAAGAATGAATTTTCAGAATGACAGTATATGCATTTACCTTTACCACCTAGCTCAATGTTTGATTCTTGTTGGCTATAAACATATGTCTATCTATAAAAGCCACATCTTTATAGTTATTGCTTTGTTATATGTTGACTCCTTTCAAGTTATACAACCTGTCTGCTGACTATCCTGGTAAAATACAGGATCCTGCTACTCTATTGATTTGCGTGATAAGCATGCATGTGTGGAAAACTCAATGAGGCACCATTGCTCCATCTGTTATGAGGTCTATACTGGAAAATGCTTCTCTTGTCTTATGAATTTTTTCATCTCCTGATGCTAGTTGTTATCCTGCAGTATCTTTTTGATTCCTTGAAAGAAACAACGGTTCTGAATTGTGGGCATACAATGCATTCACACTGTCTTCACGAGATGATAAAGCATGATAAGTAATCCTCGATGCCATTTGATTTCTAATTTCACTTTGGCACTTTGTTTCTGAATTTATTATTTGTATGTGCAATTATCATCTTTTTTCTTTTCACTGAATCATGGCATGCAGATACTCATGTCCGATATGCTCCAAGTCAGTGATTGACATGTCAAGAACTTGGAGGAAATTAGATGAGGAGGTGCGGATGAACTCAACTATTGTGCATGTCTACATGGCATCCTTTTTTCTCCTGTTATACATCACTTAAAGTTGCAGTCATAGACCATTTTTTAAATATTTAATAAAACACATTTAGATATTTAGATTTTTAAGGGATCATAGATCTTTCCATACCAAAACAAAAAAGATATTGTATATTAAAAATTTCTGCAAATTTGTCATTAGACGTTGAAAGCTCTCACCAATGCATCTCCATAGCTCCTTGTGCCACGTATGTAAAATTTGACCTTCCTAATTGAGCAGCATACACAGCATTAGAAAAGAAACAGAAGAATGACTTTTGTCCCTTCTATTGTAAACATAAGATGTGATGGAGGTCTGGTGCTTGAAAGGAAAGAATACAAGGAAGAGAAGATGGAATCGACCACTAAACTGTGATACTGATTGCTCAAGTATGATCAATAGCATTCCTTGTGCACTCTTGGTAATGGCAAAGAGGGAAGTTGGACCATTATCCATATGAAGAAACAGGTTGCTACGGGATGATTAAGAGTGACATTGACTGAAGAACTCTTAAAGAGAAATATTGGCGGAGCTGAGCATCTGGATATTCCATGAAATGATGAGAATAAACATGAATAATGTAAGCATTGTCCTTAAGTGCTTGTTTAAGATGCTTATTTAACTACTTAAAGCAAAGCTATGCCTTTAGCGCCCTACTTAAAATCCAAGTAGCTCACCTAAGCCCAAGCACTTGGACATGCAAGCTAGCAAGTTGGTTTACATGGGGTTTAGGCAGGGTGTATGCAAATTAAACGAGTTAGTTACAAAGTCCATGGCCCGAATTGTTCATTCCCTAGGTTTAGTGTAAGGGAGAGAGAGAGGAGCGAAAGCGGAAACTTCCCTGTATTATTTCATCTCTCTACTTTTATAACCAAAAAACCTCTACAGTTAATTTTAGACTACCTTTATGCTCCAAAAGAGATTATCAATTGAAAACAATCTATCCCCATCTTATTTTTAAACAATCAGGCCCTAAATATCTAGCCTTCTCTTCTTTGAGTTATTTCCAAACAAACCAGACCTACTTCTAAGCCCTATTAAATGAAGCTGAGGAAATGGTGGTCAGAGTGTTATCTCATAATTTGTCAATGACCTCCACTAGAAAGAAGATAATGTCACCTTTTATAAATCTATTCGGTAATATTTCTAGGAGAGAGCGCCATTTTTATGGGCATCTAGAGGAAAGAGCAGGCAACATGGAAAATTAGAATAATTTATTTATCTTTTAATATGTTTATCTTATTTTAAATTTTGTTCATTTTTGTTTCATTATATTATGTTTATGTTTTATTTAATTAATTTTATCTTTATTAATACTTTTTGTACAATAAAGTTTTCCCTTTTTAATTTTTCCTATTCTATTTTTAGAATACATGTCTATTTGCTTTTTGGTTATTTGTATATTTTCTTTAACATCCATTGCTCGTGCTAGTTTGGTAGTAGCACAAAAATTTACAGCCCTTGTAAAAGGTGTCACAGCTCTTACTGCGAAGATGTCAAGTAAAGGCACTCTTGTTGTGTTAATCTTGTTCTTGTTGTTCTATTCAAGTAGAAATATTAGGTCATTTGAGGGAAAGTCTTAGTCTGTTAGATGTTAACGAAGTGGAAGAATGAAGCAGGTGAATACCAAGGTACAAAGTTTTGATGTGAAAGATGAAAAGAAATGAAACGCTTTGGGCATGCCTCTAGCAAATAAGAGAGAATTTTGTGGAGCAAAAGTAAGAGGGAACTTTGTTGAACAAGGGTGATTGTAGTGTATAATTTGGATCAAGAATTCAGATTCCAGCGAGACATCCCATGGGACATCGGGACGGCGTACCATCCCATATGTTGGGATAGGCCATCCCACTAACATCTCAACGTTCCGATCGGGATGCCTTAAGACATCCTCTATCCCAAGTATCGGGACGGGACGGGACAGGACGGTAACGCATCCCGTTCCATTGAAAAATCGGGATAGTCCTATCCCACGGAATTTAAAATCTTGGTTTGGATAAGGAATTGGATGAAGTAAAAAGTAGAGATGAACTGTGTATCAGCAATATCTAGGTCATGGTGCCTTTGTAAGGACATGACTGTTAAAGAAGATTGTTAGATGGCTCATGGACACCGGTTGGGAAAGGGTCTTGATGAGCAATCAAAATGGGTTTTGATTTAGTGTGAAATTTTCATAGGTGCAGTGAACATCAAACTGTGATGCAAAAGGTAGAGCCAACTCAAGAAGAATAAATTATTAACACAAAAATTTGAATGTGTGATGAGAAAACTAGGATCCCTTAGTGAACCCTCTCAGTGCATATGGCGGGCGGCAACTATTGCGGTTTGGACCAGAAGGTGGCAATTGCACTGAATTCCTTGAAATAAAAGAAATAAAAAGAGAAAGAGTATTACTCATTGATACAGTGGAATGAATTGAATCAAAAAGGTCACATTAATTTGCTACAGTGGATGGAAAAGTGCCATGACCTTTGCTAGCTAACATATTACATGGTCAAGAAAAAAAGGAAGCAAAAATCCTGCTTATCAGAACGACAAGTTCTCAATACATCAATTTTAATAAGAGTACTACTCTTAGAAGGCAAGCTCAGGTTTCTGAATCAGAATCCGAACAGATACAAAACTTTCAGAATTAAACCACCTGCTGTACCTAAGTAGACTTGATAGAATTGTTTCAAAGGTCTAGGTCCAACCTTCTCAACTCAGATCCAACTGAAGATAGAACCAGACCTGATGCACCAAGTGAATGAGTCAGATCTAAGTTTCCTCTTAAATTTACATAAGTTTCCTCTTAAATTTACATGTTCACGCGCATTGTTAGTTAATTTCAACTACATCAGCATACTGACTAATTTTCTACTTTCGCAGATTGAAGCAACACTCATGCCCGAGAATTATCGGCACAAGAAGGTCCTTGCCTTCATTGTTTCCTTTATCTGTTACTTCTTTTCTAGGTGTCTGTTGGGTTTTCTTAATTGATAGGCATGTTTAACACAATGGTCCCTATCAATCACACAGTTGTCTAGAAAAAATTATGTTCTTGAGTTTTAAACCCTTCCATTCTTCAGAAAAAGTTAATATGCCTTGGACAATGATTCAGTCTATTTTGTCAACATCAATCTCGGTTACATCCACATTGTTCTTTATGGAGGTTCTGATGATCTTCCCAATTTCAATGATGAAATCACGCTCCAAGAACCGGTGAGTTCTGACTCAACTGTGTGCATGGCATTGATGCCTTGCCCATCAATTAGCAGTGAATTCCTAAACCAGACCATTTACTATCATCGTCCGAGGCATATTTCTGGTCCATCCTACCTTGTTACCATGGGAAGAATTTCACAAAAACAGTAAGATTTTTGGATATTTTTGCTTGTCAAAGCTTCTAAGAAACAGGTGTACTGGTATTGCAGTTTGTTTAAGTGCAATGTTTGCTAGATGGGTGTAGTAGAAATAGGTCAGTGCTAGTATGAATCTGACATGACAATCCTATTGATCTTACTCTGGACCCAGTTGAAACTGATTCAACAAGTTATTTAGGTAGAAGCAAATTAAAGCAGATGGCTGCCATTGGGGTCCTATCTAGGCACTTGGGCTAGAAACTACCATCTCTGAGCTCTTCAGGTCTCATGGTCCGTAGCTATGGCCAAATTTATCCGTATCCAGACCCACCAGATGGAGCTTAATTCTGAAATTTGGCCATGAAGTCTTGTTCCCTTTGGCTATTATATTTTCATGATTTCCACAACAAGAAGCTTGAACATCTGTTGATTTTATAGGTGTGGATCCTCTGCAATGACTGCAATGATACGACTGAAGTCTTCTTTCATGTCATCGGCCGGAAGTGCGGTCACTGCCAGTCCTACAACACTCGAGTGGTTGCTCCTCCAGTGCTTCCTCGGTGATCGGATTCAGTTTCTCAAAACACCTGCATTCATGGGCAGCTGAACACCTTCACATGTGCTCCACCACACCTAGTGCTGTTGCCAAGAAAAAGCTGGTTCTTAATGTGTTCGATTTGCTGTAGTTGTATTATTTCATCAGATATGTTGTTATGTTGATTTTACATGCACGGTTTTGTCTTAGTGTGACCCAAATGGATCGGTCGGTGAATCCAATAATTTCCTGTATGTTGAACTCCACCTGGTTCATTCTAAAAGAATTTATGTTCCAAATTTGCCAATGACCTTTTTTTTTTGGTTGGATCACAAGATTGCCGGTGCTCTTTGAAAAGAGTGAAGCTGGGTGTTCTAAGTTATGTTGTACCTGAAGGTAGATTTGGTTGGGTTGAGTTAGGCTAGATATGGACCAGGTCTGGTCCAGTTGGCCCCAATGTTTTCATGAACTATGTTGCAATGCTGCCCAAAATATTCCTTCTTATTTTATCTGTTCTTCTTTTCAACTTGCTTCAAAATTTATCAGCATTTTTCTTGCGTAGCTTTTGAAAAATTTTTTGGACCAGGCTAGGTCAAGTCATCTTGCTCTAGGCCTCAGCCCATCCCCAATAGCCCCATTCTGAATTCCAAGTCATCTTGGAGTGTGCCCACTTGTACAGGCTCATATGGACTGACCGTGGGTTCTAACGATCTTTACATCCAAAGTCCATAGCGTTTTGGCTTCTACCACAATGTCAAAAGTTCAACTCCTTTCTAAAATATTTATTAATTAATATTTTTAATAACATTAATAAAACATTTGCATCAGTAGCATTTTCTGGTTAGGGTTGCACATGGGTCGGTTAGATCAGGGCATTTTTAATCCTAATCCAATTAGATTTCATATCCAGATCATGATTTTGGATTCTTACCCAACTTTATTAGCTAAGTAGGTCGGGTTGCGGTCCAATATAGCATGATCCCGGCTTAAAATACTGGAGTCTGAATTAGGACCAGATGGTATTAGACTTATAATTTGAGTCAAGCGTCTAGTTATTTTTTTATATATAAATATAACAATTGATGATTAATATTAAATGACTAAAAATTTTAATCAAAACTAAAAACCTTGATATATATAATCATATTCATGTCATTGAATATAAATTTATTTTTTAATTAGAAACTTATAACTATATTCAAGTAATCAAAACTTACATACGTTACATACATACTCAACAAAGCAAATAATTATGAATATTCAAATATACTTAAGTGAAAACAGGCAAGAAGAGATGGGGTTGCTAAGATGACTAAAATAATTAGTTTCAATGGCAGTCCATTTGGGAAAGATATTTGCAATAAAAGAGAAGATCTATATGATTTTTGGATTGGGCAGAGGGCAGAGGATTGGATTCGGGTTGGGTTGGAGCTCCATTTTTATTAACCCAAACATACCTGAGTCATATGTGCACTGTCCGGTCAGGTCAGGTTGAAAATACGGGAGCTAAAATCTACCCTAATTTTAGATCGGATCTAATTTTGAACCCAATCCAACCTACAAGTCTTCAAATACTTATCAGGTTAGGTCTAATAGGGTCGGGACCCATTTGCAGTCCTAAATTTCGAAAGTTGATAAAAAGCCCACATTTAAGGAGTTGGGGCTCGCTTTCGTTTGCCGGTGCCACCGTCGCTCACTGGCATAGATCCTGAGCCCAAAGAGGAGGCGAACGAGAAGTGATCCTCCCTAGTTCTCTCTTCAGCAGAGGTGCCACCTAAAGATGTCAATGGATAGAGTTTGGGTCAGATATTATACTATCCATCTCCAAATCCGAACTTAATACCCTATATCCAAACCCTATCTAATATCCGATCGGATAAGAAAAGAGATACCTATCTCCATATCCAGTGAGTTTGGGAGTAACTAAGGCTGCAAACGGATCGGGTTGATCCGTGATCCGATCCGACCCGATCCGGTTAGACCCGATCCGAATCCATTTAAAAGACCCATGGAGCCGGGTCGGATTCAAAATTGGACCCGTTCATCCTTTCGAATCGGGTCTGGATTTTCTGAATTTGGACCCGACCTGACCCGACCCGTGGAGATTTTTGGATTAA
>KE504929.1:34531-50235 GCA_000441515.1 Elaeis oleifera
ATATTATTATTTATTATTATAGTATTATATTATTATAATATATTATAATATAGTATATTATATTATAATAATGTATTATATAAATATTATTATATATTATATTATATTATTAGGTTAAGAATATATTAGGAATGAATTAGAAAGGTTATTTTTTCAGTTTATGAAAAAATGATTTAGACATCCCTTAGTTGGGTAAGATTTTCTTCATTCCATGAGTAAATGCTATCCATAGAAAAATAACTTATTCATCTTAAAAAACGTGAGAACATGGATAAATTGGTCAATGAGAACTTTCTCATGATATTTATCCACAAAATAATAGATCCTAGAAACTATTCTCGAAGCTGTTGGTCGGATGACAAGATGATGTCAAAGAGGGGTTCGTTCATCGTGGTTCCAAACAATCAATGACCAAGGAAAGAAATCTCTCCCTAAGCGATGGAGCTTTGTCAATGGTTGATTAATTGACAAGGTTCCATCCATATCAAAAGGAAGTGGGTTCAACCTTTCCGATTGATCTACCACTAATCTCGATTTCAAGCTCGATGAGGACATCAGCTTGCTGACAGAAGCTTTTTCTTAGGTTAAAGCTTGTTTGGCTTATCGCATGTGGTGGTACAGGGCGAGAGTTTAGTTCTGTTAACAAAAACAAGGAAGAATGGAACTAGATGCTTCTTTCAAAGAAAGTGCTTTGCCTTATCTACGATGCCAAATGCAAGAAACAATGGAATTGACAACACAACAAAAACATAATGAGCGCATTGGAGATGTTTGGGTTTGTGTGTAGAAGCATCATTGGTGGCAAGAAATTGTTACTGATGAAGACTTTGAGATTGTTCCCTGGTGCCTGGACATTGGGTATCGGTCTATCCATGGTTGGCCGCCATGGATATCTCCTCTCTCTTTTCATTTAGAAAAGATTAAAGAAACTTTGGAACAGTATTGTGGTCTAGCTATAGCTCTGGTGCCGAAAGGCCCCTGGAATCCTCTAATAGGATGTGATGATAAGATTATAACAAAATTTTCTGCCATATATGGCTTGAAATCTCACTTATCAGAGTTCATTTTAGAAGAATCTTCTAAATTGGCCATGATATCTGATCCGTGCATAATTGCAATAAATATACCAATCAGTAGTGGTTGAATTTCTACATGAAAAACCATCCAATCGAACTTTGAGTTAGAGGTCTTTCACTTTTGTTTGGCGGGATAATTGGATTCTATTTTGAAATTCGAGATGATATAGTTACAGGTCTAACTTTATCCTATTCTCTTGTCCTTTGGTCAGGGTAGTCAGCCTTCAAAAAAATTAAAGGGCCCGCTTTCCCTCATTCTACTCATCCAGCCCTCTTTACGAATCTTTACAATGAATGCCACGGAGATGGCTCTATTATCGAAGAAAGAAGAAAACCGGCAAGACGTAGTCCTATCCATCTACTTTTCCGGATACAATATCTCGATTATCTATGATGATGACTACATCTTTTGGCATGTGATGTTTGGACATAGAATCGAAAGTCCTCGTGAATGGGTAGAGCTTGGTGCTCTTATTTTGCAATTGTAGTTGATGGTTCTGGGAAACCAAACCCATCGTTTTATAGCTATTTGGCTTCTTTGAGACATAATGACTCCAGGCCGGATATCGTTATCTTTTCCCTTAATGTATATATCGACATCTGTATTGCACCATACATGTTCCTGTGGTGCTACCAATCAATGATGCAAACTTTGTTGAAATGTAGTTGGAGACCAGCAGCTGGGATTTGGTTGTTGTTGAATAGTTGGGTCATGGATATAGGCCTGTAGCAGTTTGCTTGCAGGTGAGGCAAGCTGATCTGCTCGACTCCTCGGCTTTATAAATTCACTCAGGGCAGCCTGAAAGCAATTCATCATCATCCTTCCTTGTTTACCTGCTTTCTTCCTTTGTGGTCTTTTTCTTGTTAGAAGATCAAGATGGGACCTGGTGGTCCAGGAGGACCTGGTGGCCCTGGTCCTGGTTGGTTCCCTCTGCCTGGGGGCCCCCCAGGTTGGGGCCCTGGACCTGGAGGACCGTTCGGAGGACCTGGCTGTTGTGGCCTCCTAGGCTCATGGTGAGTTATGATAGACCTTGGAACCTGAGGTATACTTAGATGGGTGGACTTGTTCATGCAAGGTCATTCAGAAAAGTTCACTTTAGGCTCTTTCCATCTCCTGTCTTTGTTATTTTACCTCTAAAACCTGTCCTGCATTTAGATTTCATCAAAGCATTTTTTTTTTTTTAAAAAAAATTACTTACCTCAAATTTTGTTTTGTTATATGGCCATCATTTGGCAGTGGAAACATGGTTTATGTGATTGGCATTTAGTGTTGGACTCAGCCATTGATGTAGATCTATCTCATAATATTATGACTTCTGTGGATCTAAAATTTCTCCCTCTAGGTTGAAGATGTCCTTCTGCGAAGCTTAACTTCTTTTTTTTTTTTTTTGTTGTTGTTTTTGCTTTGGCAGCTTTACTTCCTTTGCTGTTGCTGCTTGCTGCAAGAGTGCTGTGGACCCTTGTTGGTGGGCCTCCAGGCCCCCATGGACCGCCTGGACCGTTCTTTAATCTAAGCAGTCCAACCAAATGAAAGGCACGCATGCAAACAATAAGTAGATGTAGAACAGTAAAGTGCTTACAGCTCTCTTATGTCCTTGTTCCTATGGGCCACTGCCTTATTTTGTATCCCTCATCCTGGAACGTACGCTGTAGTTTACTACCATAGAGATCTTCTATGTCAGATTACTTGTCATGAATGTGAAAAATCCAACCTTTGTTCCATTGGAGAGTTTGCTTCTTTCTCAATAGTATTGAATGGCTCAACAATTGACATCTGAATTTGCTGGTATTTCTGCAGTCTGTCCTTCATGATTTTTTGTAAGTTTGAGTTCAGGATGGACCATTGGAGGACACATGCTCTCTAGAAAGGGGGAGAGAATGCCTTCATGTTTGCCTTGTTGAATTTATGCAACTTTCAGTTCATTCTAGCCTTTTGAAAAACAATCATTAATTGTTGAGTTTATGCAACTTTCAACTCATTCTAGTCTTTTGAAAAACAAATCATTACTTGAGGAGGAAAGTTGATGCAACTTCCAGTTCGACCTAATCTTTTGAAATGCAAGTCACTAATCTGTGAGCAAAGGGCATACTATCATCACTGAACAGTGTATTTTCTTGAATCCTAATCACATGTATTAGTTTTGCTGTAATCTGTGATCAAAGGGTATATTAGATACTTCCTTTGCATTTGTTTAGAAGATCATCGTGTTGTGCTACATCTATGTTATTCTCGCTAATCAGACATCTCAAGTTCCTAAAAATTGTTGTGGAAAATCGGTAAACAATCATCTCACTCTAAGACTTAAGCTCACTAAAGCTGCCTAAAGACACATCTTATATCTGCTATTGTCAGAAAGTTTTTAAAGATCATTGGGTTGTGATACACATATATTATTCTCGCTAGTTAGACATCTCAAATTAATCAATTCATTGCAGAAAATCAGTAGATAATTATCTCGCCAGAAGACTTAAACTCACTAAAGTTGTCTAAATGCACCTTTGATATTTAGTGCATCAGAAAGAGTTCCTTTCCATTCTCATCTAGCTGTACATTAAAGCTTACAAAAGTTGCCTGCACGCATCTTCGATATATGAGGGAGAATTGACACTGATTCTCATCAATCTCTACTACAATAGCCCAGCAGAAGATATACATCTGCTTTCCTGGTCATCACATTTGTTAATGAAAAAGCACTCACAGTTCGCAAGGACTGCACCAAATATTTACAAAAGCAGGAGAAAGAAAGGAATTCATTTATCTAGTTAATGATTTGTGCACTTTACGCGCCATCCATCCATGGAACTATATTCTTTCCTTCATTGATCCCATGCAAATAAGCCTAATTGCAGGCAACAACTGAGGATGAGATAACAAGGCTCACATAGATGTCATGAGCATTTATCACCCTATGATGCTGGATGTTTGAGAGATGATTGCCACACACAAGTTTTATACAGCTGCTTTAGTTTTTACAGAAGCCAACCAACCTGTTGATTGATTGGCTAGCAGGTGCAGGGGTCGATTGAGTGATAACATGTACTGGGATATTGATTTTCCTCTCCCTTTTCTTAATCATGGTTGCTTGAGGCTCTCAGCATCCCCCAACATCAAAAAGAATGGAGGTGGTGCAGCTTCAACTACTGCAATCTATCGAGAGAAACCATGGGTTTTAACATATGGTAATGCCGCAATGCCTCCTAGTTCAAGGCAGATTGAGATTTAGCTCAAGTTGTTGAAATCCATTTGGCTCAAGCACAGATTTTATAGTTCCAAGCCATCTATAACCCGTATGTAATATCTAGCTATGACCTCTTGCAGAAGATTTACTGCCCCAATGCTTAAAAGGCAGAATAAAAGGAATCTAGCAGCAGTATATTACTTGGTACACAAATCCCCATAACCCACTCTTCCGCAACTCTAGGCTTCTATGCATTAGAATTTTGTCAGAATGAAGCATGTAAGCTTCTCTCAACATATTGTAACATGAAAATTCTAGGGCCAGATGCATGTAGAAAACAATGGCTCTGTATGGTGAATTTCACCGATCATTTAATGATGGTGGCAAACCAAACTGGTATAACAATATCTGAATTTGAACCATAACCATCAACTAAGTTTCTCAAATATGAGACCAAAACAGAACTTCCGGTTATAAGGAGGAAAAAAAAGAAACTCGACCTACAACTCTCATTTTAACAGATGAACATTTAAAGAAAGTTCAAACTGAAGAGAGAGGAGAGAGGAGATTTGGCATGATAATGATAATAAAAGAAAGAGCTCTAGCAGTTCGACCCAAGCATTGTTAATCAACCATCAGATTTGCGAAGAGCTTTCTTAGAATACGCGGTAAGGTTTCCCATGGTGCTCTTCAAGTACAAGCATCTCACCTGTTTTATATACAACAAAGGTAGAACTGGATTAATGGTCATGGTAAATGTGAAAATAGTGTGTCACAAGAAATAGTGAGCAAAAACCATTCAAAACATAGCAACCGCTCATACACTCCAAAGCAATAACACATGAAACAGAATAACAAAATAGAATCACAATCAAAAAAGTTGCAAGAACTACTCATCAAGGACATGTGTCCTGGTTTACGAAGGAGCTCACTGGCAGATAATTCATTAGAACCATGCCACTAGCCAATGCAAATTAGATATGCAATCAAGAACTAAAATGGCTGTAACTACATTAACCACATAAGATTATCACACAAAAAATGCTGATACAAAAAAAAAAAATACAGCAAGACCTCTCATGGAAACATGCCTTGTATTCGCAAAACTTAATACATTCTTGTGACAAACATGGCAAAGCAAGCACCAAATGACTCATTACATAAAAACAAAAAGCGGAAGAATCGGAGGTGCTCTATACTGCACAATCAGATACAGGGAAACATTATACTGTATGTAACTCAGTATTCAGATTCAGCAAGAACACCTGTCATTTCTAAATTTCTTTTTTGCCCCACTAAAAAAATTTAGAGAATCATAAATCATAATAATGTATTGAAACAGTGCATAACTTATCATTACATTACTACTCTGAATATTGCACAAAATTTTGACTATTGCTTCTCTCACACAATCAAGGCCTGCAGGTTGCATGCATATTTTGCTAAACGAGCAGAAAGAATAGTTAAAAACTTAAAAGTATAAGATAGACATACATTCTGCCAATTCTTCTTCAACAAAGACACCAGGAAGTTGACACTGAGTTGCACATTTTGAAAAACCTGCTTCTCCTCCATTGCGCAATTCCCGACAGCAACTCCCATGCAAAGAACTTTCTTCAGCTGAAACTTCACCATTGCTTTGGTCTCATTGACTTTGGCCTCTAAAGATTCCTGATGTGTAACCAATGTCGGAAATTTACCTGCATCACAAATCAATACATCAAAAATTGGTAGCAAGAAATGGAAAGAAGGTTAATAAATGTGTAAACAGTAAAAAGCAGATAATCATGCAAACATTTCACAAGAATCAACAACGCTAAGGGTAGTGATAACAAGAATATCCAGGCAGAGGGTGATGATGATAAGAATATCCAGGCATATATAAAAGCACGAATATTTGGTGCCTTATATAAAAGATTAAGCATTAAACGTTTTGTTCTAATTATTTCTATTATTCTAAACTAGCAATCAAATGATAGGAGACTATAATGCCTTAAAATATTCAATGGTACAATGTATGTCAGCTTGTAACATGGATAACCAACATATATACATAGAAAGTAGACATGGTCAATGAAAAAACATATCATTCATATCCCTTTTTCTCTTTTTGCATCATGGGACAAGTAATTTAAGCATAACAGTCTTAGACCCCAAAATCTTGCTGCTTGCAGATAAATGGAGCTCATGAGGCCCACAAATTTGCCATCTGCAAGAAGATATCATTTAGATGCAAAAACATGTGTTTCTACTGTGTGCATGCATGCCAGTGGACATCCCAATATTTTCTTCAGCCATATAGGGGCAAGGATTCAAACAGGTTATATTTCCCAATACTAGAAGTCTAGAAAGGTCTTTGTAATGGTAATAGCTGGTACAGCATGAGCAAGAGCTGAGCATATCAGATAAATTAATAACTACTTTAGTTAAAAGAAACCAGGAAAAAAGGAAGCATGAATGGACAGATTCATCATCAACAGGATATGCGTGCCCTCTTTTTTTTTCTTTTTTTTTTCCCCTTACAAGTTGCTCCATTTTACTGCAAGGCTCCCAGGGAAAGTGGTATATACCTTTTCTACCTTTTCTGGTAGAAGCATCCTAGTGGAAAAATAATAAGAGTTAGTGTGCCATGAGTTCCACTTAGACATCAGTTGGCAAAACCACCAAAAAGCTAAGCCACATGACAAAACTTCTAGCCAACATAAGCAAGGCAAACCCCTATTGAGTTTCCAAATACTATTCTACTGTCTCACGTCCAACAGTCCAAATGTTTCAGCAGTTCAAAAGTCTTGAAATTGGAAAGTCCATGTGATATTAGTTTCATAATGGTTATAGAGGACTATAGTTAAATCAAATTTTAATGTATTTCAATTTTCTTAATATGTTAAAATTGGTTTTCATTATATCTGTCAATACTTTTACTAGCGTTGATTGGTGATAATGTACACAAAGGCAGTGAACGCATGGAATAAATTAGGAAGACACGTGAACAATATGACAGATCCTAGAGTGATTGAACAAAGCATGATTGCCCAAACCATAATGAAATGCAGCAGGAATAGAATGCTTAAGCAAGCTAGCCTGACAGAACAACGTTCTTTAGCAGTCTAGCAGATTGAGCTTAAAGATTATATGTGACCGAACATAAAACCACCAGCCATACAGTAAACTGTAAAAGAATATGCACATGCAGAAAGGATGATATCTAAAATCATGATAATCATGATTAATCAGGAAATTCCGCAAAAGAGCTTCTTAGGATTCATTAGATAAGATTTTGTTAGTTATGCTACATCAGATACCTTAGCAATGATTATGAAAGGATTTTTTTTTCAATAATAGGTTTTAAAATTTTGTAGATCAACAATTTCTTTAGTACAACCATCCAGAATGATCACTTGAGAATAGCATGTGGAACGACTTAATATTCACTGCAAAAAGAGCAAGAAAAGTGCTTGCCTGCCTTGTTAAGACCAGGGCCCAAAAGTCGAGGAATCTGCTTAATAATAGCCTCGGATGCTAAAAACGCATGATATTTCTTTGCGAGCTTCTTGACCAACTTCTTATTCTTGTTCATCTTCTTTAGCCCTTCAACATCCATGTAGTCCAGTCCAATTTTCTCAGCCTGCATATATTAGAATTACTTCTGAGACATCTACTAAA
Organism: Elaeis oleifera; assembly: GCA_000441515.1. Taxonomy (NCBI): domain Eukaryota; kingdom Viridiplantae; phylum Streptophyta; class Magnoliopsida; order Arecales; family Arecaceae; genus Elaeis; species Elaeis oleifera. The sequence goes on from KE504929.1 coordinate 42,450, forward strand.
CTACGTGGATCATGCTTAATGGAAGTTTCAAGAAATTCTGCTGTCCTATTAATGGTAGATTTTAAAACAGGAACAGACTCATCTCAAAGCAATCACAAAGTTCAAATTAAAGTGGTAATAAAGGTATAATCTGGATAAGGTTTCAAGAAATAAGAGCTCTGCATTCCATTCCAAATGAGAGAACACCACTAAATGGAGACATAGCATGTTTATTATTTGTCGATACCACATGTAACAAGGAGATAACAATGACTGTGTAGACACTGACGCACAGATAATGCTAACTGAATAGATCAATGAAAAGCCAGAGTTTACAGGTTGTGCACAGAAAAATTTCCATTACATACGTAGGAACATATCCCCATAAGAAGAAATAAAAGTTCTCAAGTAAGGGCAAATCAATGTACCTCTTCCACATGTTGAGCATCACCAAGCATGCAAACCTTCATCTTCGGACGCGGAATATGTGGCAACTTCACAGAACCACTAAACCGCTTATCCTTTTGCGGGTCATAATTTTTTAGCCCAATCTGCAGCTCCATGGTCTCAGTGAAGTTGCGCTTTTTCTCCCTAGTATCATTCATAATCTGAGAGATAGCCTCTCTTAACACATCGCTCTGCAGCTTGCTACAGAAGAATAAAGACAATGCAACCAAAATCATTACAAACAGGTCATCATGTTATATTATCTCTTCTAACCAAAAATCATAAAACTACCTATATTGCGATTTTAGTACAAGCTCAAAGGTACATCTTTGTAAGTTATGAGAATGTCAAGTCCATACAAAAAAATAATTTTACACAAATTATAAAGAGCATTTAAATAGTTCTAGTCATTCAAATTATCATTGATAGCAACTCAAATGTAATAATGTTTCACATCACCATGTCTCTTGTGCAGCTTGTAATATCACTTAAAAGAAACCAAACTAGGTCTAAAGCAAAGTTCTCTATATAAACTAAATAGTCAAGTACAAATACCGATACAATGATGTTAACCTACAATATCCGCTAAAAGTAGTTTTTATCAATGATAGTGGCTAATTTAATAACAGCATATGCTCCAGCTAGTGCATAACAGGAATAAAAGTGACGGTCATTGTATTATTATATCCACTCAACGCAAGAAAACAACCACAAGGCCCAATTCCAACTAAGATTTCCAATACAGCAAGGATTTTATATTATGTCCAAATCAAAGCTGAGAAAATCAAAAGCTGAATAAATCGGCAAAAATCAAAATAAAGGGAAAAATGCCGCCGAAATAGATAGTGCACTACTATGCTCGCTCCGTAACAAAAATCAGCGATGCCAGAAAAGAAGAACAGATGCAATTGGAGTAAGAGCCGATTTTTCTCGCACAAAACCAAATTTCACATAGACAGTAAAGTCAAGAAATATTATGATTAAAATTTAATTAAATGTGGGAATATGCACATCAAAGCAATAGCATAAGATTATTGAACAAGTTCCCATTTTCTTTCTAAAAGATCGGGAAAGATTAACAAACATCCCGTATCACAACACCGATAAGATCATAGGCAAGTTAGCAGCAAAGCGTATGACGGTCACAGATAAGATCAAATACCTCATGGTTCTTCTCCTTTGTTGGACGACTCCTCAAACGAATTGCCTTCTATCCTTCCTTCCAAACAAAACAAATCGAACAGACACAAGCATCCATCAGCTCAAATCCCAGAAACACTAATAAAAAAATCCACAAAAATAATCAAAATGGATCGAAAATTTTGACAACTTTGATATCAGATTGGCGCATAGATCTGGTAAAGATCCATCAAAAATTATATGAAAAAAATGTAGGATTAGAGGGTTTCCAAGGATTTTAGGAAAGAAAAAAAAAATTAAAAGCGGGAGAGGCGAAAGGGTAGAAGTATACTTTAGGTTTGGGCACCAGTCACAGAGAGAGCGTCCCCTGGAGGTTCTGGCCATGCGTATTAAACCCTAGACGTAGGTTTGCATCTCGAAATTACCATATTGCTCATATCTTTTATTCAATACCAGTTATATCCCACATGTTCTTTTATTGTGTAATTCCTGTGCAATAGCTTTGTTTGTATAAACTTCGCCTGCTTGGAAATATTGGTCATCCATCATCAGGTTGATACCACAAAGTGAAAGAAAATACTTTAGGTATTCCAGGTTCTCTCTCTAAATAAACTTTTGCTTTCTCTCTAAATTAATTAATGGAAAGTTGTGTTCCTATCATGCAATTTAAACAATTAAGTTTAGATCCATGATCGGATTAGAGTTTGAAGAATCAAAATCAAGTTTATGAATTTGATATATTGTTTGATTGAATAATATAATTTCTATGGACTCAAACCATTTAATAGTGAGGTGAGGTTTGGACTGAAACCTAAATTGATAAGCCGCAAATTCTTTAATGGGAAGGTTTTGGTGGAGATGTAAAGATAATGAGATTCATTGGGCAAGTTGGAAGAAGCTCTTCCTCATCAGAGGAGTGAGGGGATACAAGCTTCAAGAAATTACAACCCTTTAACAAAGTTATATTGTCAGAGCATGGAGACTGGTATCTTAGCAAAAAAAAAGCATGGAGACTGGTATAGACTTTTGTCTCTTGTTTCAAGTATATAAAGTAATATACTTTCCTTCTTTTTTTTTGAAATTGGTTTGGGATATAATCCATCATATTCATGGAGGATCATATGGAAACAAAATCAGTACTTGAAGCAGGATTGAGAATGTGGATTGGAAATGGAGAAAAAAGTTAGAATATAAAGGACTGATGTTTACATGTGAAAATCACTTTTAAAGCGGTGCCATATTTTAAGTTTATAATTCCAACTGCTAGAATGAGTGATTTGATATATAGGGATAAAAAGTGTTGGAAAGCTAAGCCTCTATCCCTGTTAAAATAAAGTATTCATGTGGCCGGTCCTAAGAAACAAGCTAAATACAGGTGAGATAATGGCTAAGAAAGGCTGGGCAAGCACAATGGCTTGCCATTTCTGCAGAGCCAATGTTGAATCAGCCACTCTACCTGTTTCTCAAATGCTCCTTTGCCAAAAGTCTGCTGTTTGTGGTCTACATCAAGGGCAGACCCAAAGACTTCATCCACTTTTGGTCCACCTGGAGAAATAAGAAGATTGAGAGGGGTCTCGGAAGGGTTGGGATCAGTTAGTCATGGCTGTAACTTGACAAATTTGTTTAGAGAGGAATAGGAGTATTTTCTCCACAAAGCATCCTCAATTAACGGGGTGTTGTACAAAGCCATTGATTCTTTCATTCTCTGGGGATACCTCTCCACGGGCACTAGAAAAGAAAGCCATCAAACAGTCCTTCTTCGCTTGAGGCCTCTGCTTGGATGTCACTAATACTGGTTCAACGCAGTGTATCATCCATAAGTTTGTTGTTGTTCTATTATCCTGTAATCATTCCATTCTTCATCTTTTTTGCTCTATTTTTTTGTAGCTTTCTTGATTCAGCAATGAATGCTGGGATAGCTTTGTCCACCTCCATTCCCCTAAAAAAAGAAAGTGTTGGAAAGGGAATATTATAAATTTTTTTTCTTGCCCATGAAGCATAGAGCATCCTTCAAATTCCCATTGTTAAAAATGCTTACTACTTAATAATGGAGTAGGAAGAGACAAAGGAAGCAAGTAATTCTGGATGTCCAACAGAGGGAGAGGAAATGGCTCCGAGTTCTTGTCATGTAATTTGGGGTTCTGCATGGCCTAGAAAAGAAAATGCTTTTGAAAAAGGATCTTTATGGTCTAGGAATGCTTTTGAAAAAAACATAGTCTCGACAGAAGCCGAATTAAGTAAGAAGCAAATTAAATTGAAAAAGGATTTATGTGAATAATGTGGGGGAAAGATAGGGGCCGTAATGCACTATCTAAAATATTATTAGTTTGCATGATATGTTTGAAGCCTTGCCTTTATATGGTTCAGAACTAACAATGCAAAGTAGATGTTTTTATAAGATGAGTAGAGAAGGATTGAATGTATTTGGTATGATTGCTTGGACAATTTGGAAATGCAGAGATGATTTTATATCTAGAGGGCAAAAGTTGGAACCATTTGAAGCAATTGGTAGAGCATGCTAGTTATTGAATAAATTTCAAAGAGCCCAGAAGGTGATAATACAATAAAATTTCAAATTCAAGAAAATGGAAACCACCACTAGGTCAATATTACAAAATTAGGGTTAATGGTGCATTATTCCCGGAAGGAAGTTTGGGAATAAGAGATGAGAAGCATTGATTGTAGCAATGTCACTGAAAAAGTATCCAAGTAACATCTGTAGAATGTATTAATATATTCAAAAATTAAGAAAGGCATGCGATTTGGGATCGAGTTAAGATCCATATTGTTATTTTTGAAGAAGCTTCAATCAGTGTAATGTACTTACCGAGCACCTAAACCAAAAGTTCTTTGATGCAAGTTTGATTTTGGAGGTTGTAAAGTTTTATGAGCAACACTTTCAAAAAGTGCATGTTCAGCCATATCGAAACATTAGTGCATATATTGGCAAAGCATGCATGTCACATTGAAAGATATAAAGTTTGGTTTCGAAAAACTTCAAATTCTATTACGAATGCTTTGACCAAGGATGTAGCAAATTGTCTTGATCAATCAATCATCTTCATCTTTTTACATATTCTTGAAGAGCAAAAAATTCAGTGGAAAATTTCTTTTATTCTTTATATATATGGTAATCCATATATCATACTTCAAGTTTACATCCAAGTTGACAAAGATATGAATTAAAGACATTTTTAGCCTAAAATCTAAACTTGTATATCACCAATCACTTAATAGATTTGGATTATGTTCATCTACTTTTATGTTTGATTTTGATCATAACCAAGCAAAGCTTGGAACTTTCATCCTATTCTTTTTGTGATATTAATCCAAGTACATCTTAGACCATTTGAATCACGTCCAATTTGATGAGATTCATATCCAATAGAACTTGAGTTCAAATCTTAATTTAGAACTATGTTAAGCTAGATGGGAATCTAGAACTTATTTGTTATTTTATTTTTTATATGTGTTCATGTTTTACTGTATTATTGTATCTTAATTATAATCAAATGTTGATATTTTATGGAAAAAGGATGTTGGTCTATGTAACCAAAGCCTTTGTTTATTTTTCAAAATTTATTTTAACTACTAGAATAATTAGAACTTTTTGTTATCATACAACCTTTTTAGTTCTGTTCTATAAAACTTTATATGTTAATAGTTCAATATTTATTTCTAATTTTATGTTATCTAAATTTTTTCTATAGTTTAATGCTAACTTTCTTTATTTTCCATAGGGGCATTGTACTAATAGTTATTTCCCATATCTCCATGCCACTAATCCTAGTTATTTGTAGCCAATTATCCAATCTTGTTCCCAAGACAACACTATCCAGTGTTTAACATAACAGCCAATAAAATGCTATAATGGCCCTGTAAATTACTATATTATTTCACAAAAAATGGGTAATAAAGAGCAATCACAATGACCATTGTAAACTACTATAGTATTTCACAAAAATGGATAATAAAGAGGAAACACAATTACCACTTTAATGGGTGTTTTAGTGTTATGACAATATATTATAAGACAAATAATAGCCATTATTTGTATTATGCATTTATACAATTTATCTATATAAAAATTTTGAATTGTCAAAATTTTCGAACAAATTTTCCTCCATAAGAGTTTGTACCACCTGAAAAACTAATATATTATTAAATGAACATGTATTTTAAATATAGCACAATTTTCTTCTATTATTAGCTGCTATTTTCTGCTACAATGTAATCATATTAGTTTTATTAAATATAAAATTTGAAATTGTAACCATTACAAAGTCAACAACATTTTTTGGGTCCATTATATTGTAATAAAATAATAAAGTATATTTTTCTTATATGCAAGTCATGTTGCTAAACTACAATCACAACCTATACTTTGACTATACTAAAGTAAAATGAAATTATTTGAGAATGCTAAGTAAAGATGAGAAAATATTTTTTTAGTAGAAAGTGCAATACTAGATTCACATAGCAGACATAATGTAGAGTTCAAATGTACAGAAGCAAAACAGAAGCCCCCAGAGCCCACCAAACAAAGTAATTTGCCCATCATAGAATAAACATAGTATTAGAGAAGAAGCAACATAAAACCCTGCTTCATATAGTCCTCCTGGGGAACAATAGCCATCTTTTGGAGTGTTTGCTCTTCGTCTCGGCAATATGGAGCCTTTTAACTATTTCCTTTATCGGGTCCTATCGAGGTAGTAGACACATTCCCCTACTCCTACGTAAAGGAAGTAGTTCTCCACGGCTGACAAATAGAGGAGTTTAGGCCGTAAAAAGACACCATTACATAATAAAGCAGCGAACCCATCAGCTCTGTTGGTTCCCCTCTTTGCTGGATGATGACACCAGTAGCTGTAAAGCGCAAATTACCATCTCTTCAAGCAGAGGTATGGGGTTGGGCCTTTTCTCCTTTTCCTGATCTTCTCAGCTGGAATCTATCAAAGTTGTCTTCATCTTCTTCCGAACCAAAGACTATATCACTCGAGCCAGTGCCTAAAACATCTGTGGCAACCAGTTCAAAATAATATTGAAACAAGTGCTTGACCTGGGAGAAGATATATAGCTTGAAACAGATTGTTATAGTGAAGAAGATAACAGCAATGGGGCTAAAGACAATAAGAAGAAATTAAAGCCTCCAAACAATCTAGCATATGTGGATTCTGAAAATCCCCTATTCAGAATTGTAAGAAAATAGAAATACAATAATTCCATACAAAATATAAACTTGAAACAATTGACAATGGCACACGTCTCCATGATGCAACCAACATTTACCGGTCAGAGTACTCTTCAAGCAGAACCCAAAGTATTCCTCTAGATGCCTACTAAATTGTAATATTATATGAATATTGCGCCCAAATAGAATATTTGGAAATCCAACTTGGTCAGCAAAGGTAACCATGTAATGAAGAGATAAAACCCGAAATAGCAGCATAAAGATGTCTTCGGAAAATGCTTGCCTTGAGTTTGGGTAGTGTAATGAGGACATAAAACAAACATAATGACATGATATGCGCTTATGAGGGAGGCTGTCCAACTTCAGTTGATAGAGTTGTGAAGCATAGATAACATGTGCATGCAGTAACAAACAATAGATAAGAAGTGAGAAAAAGTAATGGGCAGTGAAGAGAAAAATATTTGACATACTAGTATGTATCAGATTTAAGCCATCATAAACTAATATTGAATTTGGTTCTGTCCAGGTTCCCAAGATAGGAAAAATTTAGACACGATGTGTTTTCTTTGATGATGCATTGCAACCTAGAACCTATTCTTTCAAACTAAAATTAATAAGTACAAAGAATTTTCTTTAGTTTTCTCCAACATCTTATGCTTTATTTTGGAAAAATATTCTCATATTTAACAATTTGATCAAATTGTCCTGGTTTTACATGCCATAGTGCGTGCATATAATGGAGTTCTAAAATTCTAAAGCATGCGTTCGGCATTCTTTGATCATGCTAAAGGCAATAGTCAGTTCATATATATTTCATTTCGAAGATGATGATTTATAACAATTTGGCAGCAAATTTTTTTATGGGCTTGGTGTTACCATATATATCTTTTTTTAATATAGACTAAATGCTACCATATATACACATTATTTATATACACACATATATATACATATATATATGTATATATGTGTGTGTGTAGATACATACACACACACACGCACACACACACACACACTATATATATATAT
>KE504929.1:112844-151862 GCA_000441515.1 Elaeis oleifera
CTTTCTCTCTACAGCTTGTCTCTCTAGATTCTCTCTCTATTTTTTCTCTCTAAAATTTTTTTCTCTAGAATCTTTCTATTCTCTCTCTTTCTCTCTCTGATTTCATCACAAATCCTAGGATAAATTTGAGATGAAAATAAGATGATCTGAAATTGCTTCAAAATTCGTGTAGTAGGTTGGATCTCAGTCTGATTTTTATTCAAAATTTATAGCATCTGATTATAGTTAATCCATATTGAATCATCTTGATATGATCTTTGATGATCTCAATCATGATTATCTTATTTAAAGATACGAAGATTCTCTCTCTATTTTCTCTCTCTAAAGTTTCACTCTCTAGAATTTTCTCTCTCTTCATGAATTTTCTCTCTCTAAAAGTTTTGTGGATCAATGGAGGATCCAGATACTTAGACAAATCTTAATTTGGTTAATCCTAGAAGAGATCTTGGATTTGTATTATTAAGATCGTTTATCCGTAATTTTTTCGTATATGATTTTTATATTTAATTCTGAACATGTAGAGATGTAATTGTTGTACAAGAAGATATAGAGCAAAATATCTTAATTTCAAAATCATAGATTGAGAGCTCATCGAATTCTGCATTTAGATCGATCATCGATAGAGGTAAGAATCTCTGTACATGATCACCATTATATATATGTTATTTTATCGTTGATCTTATATCATTGATTTTGCATCGTTGAATTTGAGATCGATGAATTTGCTATGCTTGAGACACCATTATTTGCTTATATGATTTTTAAGCATGAGTATGGATTATGTCAATATATATGTATTCGTGATTGATCGCATGATTATATGAGCATGATATATCTATTTTGATCATACTATAAATCAAAATTAATTTGATGAAATCAATATATAATAATTAATAAAAAGATATAGTTTGGATTAGTCTCGTTATGTGGGACAGTCGGTCAGAAGCTTATGCTTGGATAGCCCGTCAGGAGCTCATGCCTGGGACAGCCCGCTAGGAGCTTATACTTGGGATAACCTCATGGGCTTATATGTAGATCAGCCGGTCAGGAGCTCATGTCTGGGACAGTCCGTCGGGAGCTGATGCCTGGGACAGCCTTAAGAGACTTATGAGTGAAATTTGATCGGATGAAAATTAAGACATAGTCTTAGTTAGTCCAAAGTCAGAAAGAAAAGGTTAAAGATCATGTAATTATGAAAGAAAATAGAGGATAAGACATGAAACTAATGCTGAATAAAAGTATTTCATCTGTTAACATATAATGATGCATCTCTTTTGATAAGATAGATAATTTATGGATGTTTGCATTATTCCGAATATTGAATATGAGATTTTATATTTTATTACTTATCTTTATTTTCAGATTATATTATTATACTGATGTGATATGTGGGACTCTTACTGGACTGTAAAGCTCACACCTCGCCATCTCTCTTTTCTTTTAAGAATTATAGGATCTTCATGATTGACTATAGTTTGGATTTACGGGTGATCAGATGAATAGATAAAGTGTCATGATACCTGATCAGAGGATTGAAGAAATTTAATTTATAATTATTCAAATTTTATTAATTATTTTGAAATTAGACGTTATGGATGTTGAGGTTGTAATGAATTATTTTGATCTTGTATATTCTTTAGGACTTTCTCTTTGATAAGATGAACTAAAAAACCCATCAACTCTTTATCAAAAATTAAAAAAAAATCTATTGTTGCATCAAGGCTCCAGAGGATGCTGACATGGCCTAAGATGAAGGAGAATCTGAGCATTGAGATGACGATAGGGACCTGCAAAAGAAGTTCATACTCGTCGGAGGTTCTTCGATGGAGGACCTTCCAATGCTTAAATTAGTTGGAGCTTGAGAACAATAAATGAAAGAGAGGATAGGCTTAATATTCCATACCTTGAGGATCCCCCCGTTATCTCTTTATATAGAGATGAAGTAGTAGATCGTTATATAGGCTAGTAGACCATATCATGATCTATTAGGCCATTAGGATAGAAAATCTGGAGATTGTTAATCATAAATAGTGATCATGTTCTAACAAAGATTTCAAGTGGTGGCCTACATGACTGAATAGATAGATGACCTAAGGTCGGCATACGGCTGAGGTCTTAGTTTGAAGTGCCCTCCTCGGTGCCGATCATGGAAATCATCCTAAGTGGTTGGAACTGGTAGGTCGGCTGGCATCTGAAACAGGAGGTTGGATAGGTGCCAATGGGATCATTCGTTCCTAATTCTCCATGGTGGTCTTAGCGAGTAGTCGAACATAATCATCGGTAGTGTGTTGATGTCCTCGACTGACGATCGAAGATGGCGTCCGAGGATGAAGTTCACCGAAGTTGCACACTCTATTTCCATAGTATCCAGATGATGACTATTGTTTGGGGTCTACCTTAGTATGGCAGTCGATTCGAAAAGTATGTCTGGGGATGTGTCCCGAGGATAATGGTTAAGGTAGTATGATTTCATAATACTTATTCTCCACTTCCTAGCTCGAAGTGGTCACTTCAGATGAAAGAAGTAGTAGTCTTCGAAAAATGCTCTTAATGCATGTCTGAGTAGATGAATCCAAGTTTTCTAACCTTCAAATGAACCATCGCATTGCTTCATGGAATTCGAGGTTGAGTCTGCAAGTCACTTCATAAATCATGTCCTACTTATTCGGAGAGATTCAGTGCTTCATGAACCTCAGTGCATTTATGAAGAATGGATGGCTCGAGATAGATCATTATTCTGACTTTGAAGGCTAAGAGTCGATGGTTATAGTCTAATAAATTGGAGGTTGTTGGGTGCTTTGTGTCGTTTATGAGAAATTAATTCTAGGAACCGCTCTTGGACCTATCCAGACTTGCCATGTGGTAGGTCGCGAGGGGTTCCAAGGCGTTTCTTGTGAATCATTCCATGGGATTGAAGGGCCGCAGAATTTATGACTTCAGAGTTGGCTATGTGGTATGATCCGCAAGTTTAATGATCGGATCTGTACCGTTCGAGACCTATATAAATAGATTGCCCGTCTAGTAAAATTTTACTATCCCATCTACCAGCCATATTTTCTATTGTAGTACTTGTCAGAGAAAGTTCTTTTTTTTTCAACCATGAAATCATGGATTGTGAAGCAGGGGTGAGGAAGAAGATTGGTTCTTCCCATGAGAAGTCCTCATCCAAGAGGGTGAGGAGTGCTGAATTGGAACCCCCCATCGCTACTAGGCTTCCCCCATAAGGCTTGGGGTGAATCCTCCCCTATCCAGAAGCAGTGGTGGGGCCCCCGCTTCCTCTCTATGGATTCCTATCATGGTTCAGCACCACTGCATTGAAGAGTACAAGGCTTCGATGGCCTTTAAGGAGGAGGTCGTTGATGCCTCTGTTGCTGCTTTTATTCAGGACTTTGAAGACTGCAAGGCCCATCTAAAGCATATGATCCCAAATTAAATCTCAAGCACCTTCACCCTAGCAACAGTGATGAGGTTGGGGCATTCTCTTCAGATAAAGATTAAGCCTTCATCCTTTTTTGTACTCACTTTTTGATGCCTTTCTCTCATTTGGGTGTTCTCTTTTTTGTGTCGTCGATGCTTGTTGGCTAGCTTGCCAAAGTCTGTTCTGACTATAGTCACTAAAATCTCTATAGTCATTAGTTTTAGATAAATCTGAGCTCTGTCGAAGTATAGGTCGAATTTGCATATAGCCTGATGAAGATTTTTGAGACCTATTCTAAATTAACTTTTGGCAATATTCTCGTCAAGTCATTTTATAGGTTGATTTTGACCCAAGAATTTATCATCAGATTATTTTGAGACATTCGATTATGGGGATCCTAATTTAGATCAGAATATTTCTCGTTGGTTGCCTTATTCAAAATTTATTCTTTTCAAATTGGGCTATTATCGGAGTTATATTTTGTCGATGAAGGTTTTCGAAGTTTACTTTGACATAATTAGATAAAATTTACCAAGTCAATGACTTCGGTCATGTCCCTAGATCAGTCCTGAGGATCTCATTTGTGGAGGTCATAGCTTGGACAAGGATGTCTCCAAATTGTTGGTGCCATGCCAAATAAAATTTCAAAGGTCTCAGCCAAAGTCGAGATATCTTTGAGGGATCGATTCTTCGATCCAATCATTAAAATTCAATTTGATATCTGAATATCTCATAATCTTTATTGTCATCATCTTATCGAAACTAATTTCAAAAATCTCGATCGGAGCTAAGATATCTCTAGAGGCCCGTGCGACAAATGGTTATACCTACTTGATGTGATTTAAGTAATCACACCCCTTATAATCACACCCCTTATTGGTAGTACATCCAAAGATTTTCGAAGTTTCAGATTCAAAAATCTGAGTGTCGTCGAGGGTCTCCAGCTTGTATGCTCCAGATCAGATCATTTCTATGACACTGTATAGTCCCTCCCAGTTTGGGCTAATTTGTCTTGTTCTACGGGTTTGGACATTTTGGCTTGTCTAAGGATGAGGTTATCGGATCGAAAAGTCTTCACTCTAACTTGGATATTGTAGTTGCAGGCTACTCATTGTTGATGCGAGGCCATTCTAATCCAAGCTCTTTCTCTTATTTCTTCGAGCAAATCTAAGTTCATTCGAAATCAACCAAGATTCTCCTGCTCATCGTAGAGCTTGAGTCTGATCAATGGTATCCCGATTTCGACTAAATAACCATCTCGGCTCCAAAAGTGAGGTTGAAGAGAGTTTCTTTGGTTGCTGTCCGAGGTGTTGTCTGGTACATCCATAGGATATTGTAGAGTTCTTCTACCCATATTCTCTTTGCTTGATCGAGTCTAATTTTTAATCCTTGTAAAGTGGTGCGATTGGTCACCTCGACTTCTCTACTAGACCGCGGCTGTCCAACCGAGGTGAGCTTATGGTTGATGTGGTACTTCGAGCAGAATTTTTAAATTTTGATTGTCAAATTGATGTCTGTTATCGGTGATAATAGCTAGTGAAAGTCCAAATTGATAAATAATCGACTTCCATGCGAAGTCCTGAGCTTGTCTTGGTAATTTATGCCAAGGGCTCGACTTTGATCTATTTGGTGAAATAGTCGTTTATCATAATCAAAAACTTCTTTATCCAGTCATTTGTAAAAATGATCTGAAAATGTTGATTCTCCATATTACGAAAGGGCAAGAAGTGACAATTAATGTGAGCTCGTCACCAGCCTTCTCTGGATGTTAGCATTTTTTGGCACTACTCACATCGTTTGGTGAGCTCAATCGTCTCTTTTTGCAAGATCAACCAATAATATCTCTGTCAGATAATCTTGCATGCTAAAGACCTGCCCCCCAAGTGGTTACCGCAGATTCCTTCATTCACCTTTCAAAGAGCATAATCTGCTTCGGAGGTATGTAGACAACAGAGTAGAGGTAGGGAGAAGAATTTTTATAAAGTCTCCCCTTGAGATACATATACCATAGAGCTTGTCGTTTGTTTGTCCAAGCTTGAATGGGTTAGAAGGCAACTCTCTCTTGACCAAGCAGTCGATGATGGATCTATCAAACTTAGCTCATGTTCTATTTGCAGCATCATGGGCTCATCAATACTCCGGACTTATAGATGTTCAACGAAAACTCACCGATTATGCTTAGTTAACCCAATATGGTGAGGTAAGAGAGTACGTCAACTCGGATATTTTCTGATCTGAAAATCTGCTGGATCTCCAAGGTTCGGAAGGTTGTCAATATTTTCTTGAGCTTTTATAGGTACTTTCCATTGTAGAATCTCAAGCTTCATACTCACTTAGGACTTGTCCAATGATAAGCTATGAATCGGAGAAGATCTTGAGGTCTTTTATCTCGAGTTATTTGAGAGTCTAATGATGAGAGCTTCATATTCAACCTCATTATTTGAGATTTTGAAGTCGAATCGGAAGACAACCATTATGATTCCATCCAGACTAATAAAAATGAGCCCGATGTCGCATCCTTAGGCATTTGATGCTCTGTTAATTCCTATAGAATTTAATGAGAAACTTTTCAATGTTCTCGGATCTTGTCGAGAATAGATCTTCAATATCCTCGAATCTTGTTAAGGATGCGCCCTCAGATCTTGTCGAGGGCAGCTCTTCGACGTCCTTGGATCTTATTGAAGATAGGCCCTCAGATCTTGTCGAGCCAATTCTTCGATGTTCTCAGATCTTGTCGAGGACGGGCCCTCGGATGTAATCAAGGACGGGCCCTCGGACGTAATCGAGGGCCATTCTTCTTTTGAGATAGTACATTCCATAAGGAAGTTGCTAGCACTTGGGCCTTCATTGCAGGTCGGGACTGAAAGTTGATGTCAAACTCCCCAAGCTCGATTGTCCATTTTGCCATACACCTGAAAGTATCGATCCTTCAAAGAATTATTTTAAAGACTGATCGATTAAGATGACCACTAAGTGGGCTTATAAATAAGGTTGGAGATGCCATGCAAAAGTGATGAGCACGTAGATCATTTTTTAACTTTGGAATACCTTATTTTGCATCCCGAAAATCTTGCTCGTATAGCAAATGGGCTTTTGGGTCCCTACATCTTCTCGAACCAGAACCAAACTAATTGTATCGAGTGAAATAGCCAAATATAAAAATAATTGCTCACCTTCTTCAAGCTTAGAAAGAATTGGAGGAGCTCCTAGGTACTATTTGGGATTTTCAAAAGTAGTTCAGTACTCCTCCAACCATTCAAAAGTCATCATCTATCTTATCGCGTTGAAGAAAGAAATACACTTTTCAATCGATCGAAGAGATCGACTGATGACCTTTCTGTAGGCCAACGAGGACTTAATATTCCGTACCTTGAGGGTTTTCTCATTACCTATTTACATAGAGATAGAGTAGTAGGCCATTATGTAAGCTAGTAGGTCAGATCATGATCTATTAGGCCATTAGGATAGGACATCTGGAGACTGTTAGTCATAGGTAGTGGCCATGTTCTAACGAAGGTTATAGGTGGTGGTCCACGTGATTGAATAGATAGATGATCTGAGGTGGGCATACGGCTCAGGTCTTAGTCTAAAGCGCCCTCCTCAATAGTGTCGGTCATGGAAAATCATCCTGAGTGGTCTGAATTAAAAAATCGACAGGCATTCGAACTAGAAGGTCAGATAGAAACCGATGGGATCCTTCCTTTCTGATTCTCTGTAGCGGTCTCAGTGAGTCTCTGGACGTAGTCATTGGTAGTGTGTTGATGTCTTCGACAGGTGGTCGAGGATGACGTCTGAGGATGAAGTTCACCAAAGTTGCATGCTCCATTTCTATGGTATCCGGACGAGATCTGTTATTTGGACTCTATCTTGGTATCGCAGCTGATCCAAAGAGTATGTCCGAAGATAAGTTCCGAGGATAATGATCAAGGTAATACGACTCCGTAACACCCATCAACTAAAAATGATTAGGCAGAAGGTGTATCTTTAATGATCTTCTTTTTTTTCTTTAATGGTCAGCAGTTAAACCATTTGACATTTTAAATGCATATTTAATCCTCTTGTAATTTCAAGGGTCAAGATTTAAATATAGAAGAATTACAATTTTAAGAAAGAAATACCAAAGTCAGTCTCAATTTATGTCCTTGTTTGCCTGTGGAGATTACCACGTAGTGCATATGCCTCATGTGCTGACAGGGATGGTAGTGCAAAATTATTTTAGAATCTAGGAGTTCACACTTGATAGTCTTCATGGAAAATCACCTCAAACATCATCATTCAAGACTTTTCCTTTCAATTATGTAATCAGCTACGGGGAAAAAGATTCCACCACGAAAGAATTGTGCAGATCTTTAGCCATTTGTCAAATCCTTTAAGAATTGGTGCTACATTCTCAGTCAAGACAAATTTAAACAATTGAGGGGCCTCCAATAAGTGTATATACGTGGCCAATTAATGATAGGAGAATATATCTTACTAATTGCAATTTTAGCTCATGGATCACTGGGCAAGCACCCAAAACCTTTCTAAACTTGCACAGAGTTTACAACTTTACACGAAGTAATAAGTTACCAATTTTGTTATAGAAATGATACTCACCTTAAAGAAGCAAACAAGTCTAAGAACCAAATACATCTTTAGCAAATATCTCTTACCTATCAACATTTTCTCCTCTTTTTTTTTTTTTTTTTTTTTACAGACACTTTCTACATGTTTGAACAGGGCATGAGACACTTATCTAAAATAATTGTTAATGCATCATTTGCAATTAGGATCCCTGGCCTGCTATGTAGCCCACACATTATAGAGCACTGTGCATCTTTGGATGATCGCTATCAAAAGATCGATAATAATTGCTAATGCATTATTTATAATTAGAATCTTCTGCTACGTAGCCTGTGTATTATAGAATACTGTACATTTTGAATAGCTGCTATTAAAAGATGGATAATCATCAAATAAATAATATATGCATATATGATATGATGAGAGGTGTCTTATTTGACAGCAATTATTCAGTATTACATGCACATCGTAAGGAATCCATGCTTGAAATAATTATAGTATAAAAAATAATGAATCTTCCACACCTAATGACCTAACCTTTCACCCACTTTTAACATGCCGGGACCACAGGATGTGGGCTCCACGTGCATCTTGTGGTGGAACATGGATCATATTTAGATGCACATGCGGCACCTTAGGATACGGTACATCTGTGGATGCTGTCCATCATATACGATGGACGGTCATAGATGAGCACGAATCGTGCGATGCACGCTATATGCGTTATCTGATAGCCATCCATCATTCGATGGGTGGCTTTCACGGATGTACCCATCGTGCGGTGCGCCCGTCTTTATGAGCAAAACAAGAACTCGGCTGATAAGGAATGATCTGACGTGCGAGAGAGCACGCACAGATCTACAGACGCCCATCCAACGGATGGCATTAACACGTCGGACGTCGCGTCATACGCACTGTGGGGTCCACCACGAAAGCAGGCGATTTGACGAAGATTCTCGTGTGCGTTGGCCACAGCTCGGCTCCCTCCAATTATTTCCACCCGGATTCGTCGCTTCCCCAGTTTATCCGCAAACAGACACGCGTCGACAAGTAGAGTCGTATTGCAAGGCGGGTACACTGTAGCTGATCCATTTCGAATGCTCCTCTAGTCTTATCCGACCGGAATGGGACCTAGGTCGGCGGCCCACGCTCATCTCCTCCCTCTCAATGACCACCTGCCACGTGGCCCACATGGTCGCCCCATGTTATTATCCCCAAGGAATTCCAACCCCAAATACCTCCTCGAAATCGCTCCCTCCTATCCAAATTACGAAACACCCACCTCTATTCCCTACTCGGCAACCCACCGCCGGACATTAAGGGTATATTTGGTAACTAGAAGACGTAGCAAGAAAACGTGGACCACGAAAAAAGACCCATAGAATTATTGAAAGGGTGTACTATATCGAGTTTTATTGCGGCTAGAGATGAGCTTGACACGTGGCAGGACCTTTTTGTCCTTTTTTGAGTCCCTTTTTATAAGCTTCTACCCCGTCGCCGCACCCCGCAACCCAACCACCAAGGCAAAACAAAGAAGCAATCCCTACAAATCTCCAAGTATATCTCCTCTCATATCCTTCTACCTGATATAGTGGAACTCCATATCTGTTTCTTCTAATCCTCCTCCTTTTCTTTAGCTCTCTCTTTCTCTCTCTCACAACGATGGAGGGGGCGTTGTTGGGCCAGCGGGCCGGCGTGGTGAAGCCGGAGCTCTTCATGACGAGGAACGTCGGATTTGTTGAATCGAGGCGGATGGGGTCCAGAACGGGCCGGGTCCGGTTCGATCCGGCCACCGGGGGTGGCGGAAAGGGGCGCTTAAGGTAGCTCTCAAAGGCGTCCGGTCCGAGATGGCCGTCCAGGAGAAAGAATTAAACAACAGAAGGAAATCGGTAAGCTCTTCATTTCTTCTCTCTCTTTTTCTTTGGTGCAACTTCTTATCTTCTCTTTAATGTTTCATCTTAGCTCTAAGATAAGAGATCTGGTAGCTCTAAGTTTTTTTATAATTATTATTGGGTAATCTCAAAATAAATAGTTAGAATTAGAGGTTGTTTTATTTGTTTATTTATCCATACAGTTAATAAAAATAAATATAACCATTTTAGCCGTTTTGCATACCGTTGCTAAATTTGTTCACGTAGATCGCCTACACTTCCTTGTGCCTTTTCTACCATGGTTGAGCCCCAAAGCTTTTTTCCTTAAAATAATAAAAATGAAAAAAAAAAATGACACCGTTTGTTCCACTAAAAACAAAGAAAAAAAGAAAAAGGCACGCTTTTGAACGCGTGGATAGAAGTTTCTATATGGACGGCTATACCTACCATGTGGGTCATAGAGAATTCTATGCGTTTTGGTAAGATAAACGGTCCAGATCACTTCAATTTTACTGATTTTGGAATTCTAGAAAAATAATAAATAAATGTTCCTTTTGTTGCGGTTCAGACCGGTCCGGTTCGGCTATTCGTGGGTCTACCTCTCGACGCGGTCTCCGACTGCAACGCCGTGAACCACGCCAAGGCCATCGCGGCGGGCTCCGGGCCCTGAAGCTCCTCGGCGCCCACGGCGTCGAGCTCCCGTGTGGTGGGCGTCGCCGCCGCCGGCGACTGGTCCGCTTACCTCGCCCTCGCCGGCATGGTCCGCGACGCCGGCCTCCGCCTCCGCGTCTGCCTCAACCTCCACGCCTCCCGCCGCCCGGCCTTCCCTCTCCCTGACTGGGTCTCCCGCCTCGCCGACGCCAACCCCGACCTCCTCTTCACCGACCGCTCCGGCCGCCGCCACTCCGACTGTCTTCCCTCGCCGTCGACGAGCTCCCTGTCCTTGATGGCAAGACCCCGTTGCAAGCCTTTGAGGAGTTCTTCCTTAGTTTCCGCTCCGCCTTCTCCGATTTCATCGGCTCCACCATCACGGTAAGCAATAGCTTCCTCCTTTATGCGTCTTTTGATCAAAGCCTGCACCTTTATAATCCTTACTCATTCTTTGATGTAAATTTGTGCTTATCTCTCTTTGCCACCCAATTTTCAGGACATTTCCGTGAGTCTCGGGCCGAATGGCGAGCTCCGGTACCCCTCATTCCCTCCCTCCACGGGAAGTCATCGGTTTACAGGCGTCGGAGAATTCCAGTGCTACGATAAATACATGCTCGCCGATCTCAAACGGCATGCCGAGGAGGCGAGGAACCCATTGTGGGGCCTCTCTGGTCCCCATGATGCCCCGGAGTACAACCAGTCTCCGGATTCCAGCAACTTCATCAGGGATAACGGCGGCTCGTGGGAGGGCCCCTATGGAAATTTTTCCTCTCCTGGTACTCAGGGCAGCTTTTATCCCATGGTGATCGGATGCTCTCAACTGCATCCAAAGTGTTTGGTGATTTGCCGGTGACTCTGTCTGCAAAGGTGCCACTTTTGCACTGGTGGCATGATACCCGGTCCGACCAGCTCAGCTGACTGCTGGATTCTACAACACATATGGAAGGGATGGGTACGATGCCATCGGTGAGATGTTCGCAAGGAATTCTTGGGCAATGATCATCCCTGGAATGGACCTATTGGACAAGGAGCAACCTCATGGTCTGAGATCGAACCCCGAGTCGCTGCTGTCTCAGATAATGAAGGCATGTGAGAAGCATGGGGTGATGGTTTCCGGGGAGAATTCTTTGCTTGTTGGCATCGGTGCAGAAGGTTTTAGAAGAGTTAAGGAAACTCTATCTGCAGAGAATTCGAGTGTTGATTCTTTTACATATCACAGAATGGGTGCTTACTTCTTCTCGCCAGAGCATTGGCCTCTGTTCACAGAGTTCGTAAGGAGCATGGCGCAGTCAGAGATTGATTCCGACGATTTGCCAAGCAATGAGGAGGAGAAGTTATCCCTGTCGGCGGATATGGTGCCCGAAAACAATCGGGAGATGCAAGCAGTGTAAGGGTACTGCTCTGAGTACTGTAAATATACGTATCGAGTAGTGGGGATATCTAGAATTGCTGAAATAGGCTGAAAATATTATTGGTTGAGATATGTGGAACAAACTTGATATCTGTTGCTATTTTTTGAGGCATCTAGATTTATATTGGGTGTCTAGATTTAAGTATGTGAACTGCCATTTTATGGTGACAATGAGATTAAGCTTGTGATTGTATAATATTTTGGGAAGTAATATCTCCCATTTATGCTCTAATATTGGATATGTTATTTTTGGAAAACAAGATGCTTCCTTCTTGAAGATGTGTATTTTGCTGTTTAGTTTATGAAAGAAACACATGATAATTTCAGTGGCTATGAGAAATATGATGGTCTTGGTTCAGAAAAACTGTCTTATATTTGGCAAAACCTTTTTTTTTTTTTAAAGTTACAATAAGAGTTCCAGTCTTGCTATGTGCTGTTGTAAGTATATTGATGATTATGATTGTGTGTATTGGAGGGATACCTTAAATGCGAATAAATTACATTAGAAAGAGCCCAGATTAACTGATGTTGAGGGAGCAGCCCACTCTTTTGAATTAGCTGTGGAAACTCCTGATAGAGAGAGAAGAGAGGGGTACTGCTTAATTTGAATTTATTTATCTAGTCAGGCTTTACCTTGTGAATTAACATAACTAACAAGGACGTATTTATCAGTCTCCGCAATTCTATGGTGGACCACTCTACAATAGAATAGCTTTAAGCTTTAGAATAATAATAACATGGCAGCAATGATGTTTAAGGAGAGAGGCTCGCACCTTGGAGCTTTGTTCTTCAACACCAGCTTTATATAAATATGTGTGAGTGCAAGAGCACCCATGCACTATTTAAATAAACTAAAGTGCATATAATCCTGTGTACCGTATTTTTGTTCATATGAAATAAGAGAAGAACATGGTTGATGTGCATGAGTGACAGATATCCCCATAATCCCAACAATGTAAAATCCTATGGGGCGATATATAACCATGAACTATAGAGAGTACATAAGCAGACTATATGAATGCATAAAATTTTGTGTAGATGTTGAAACTGGAATTCAAGAGGTGTAGCTCCGAAATCACGGCATATGTCATTGTGATGAAATCCATAATCAGAAACTTTGTTGATAAAGAATATATGAAGTAAGAATAAATTTCGCAGCTGCCAAAAGTGAAGAGGTATGTAAACCTCTTTCAGGGTTCTGTTTGATGCTTACCATCTTCTGTGGTATATCTTGCACATAAGTGAATGGATTGGAAAGGAAGTAAGATGGAAGGGTGGTACAGATTGGGGGAGGATGATCATACACATCTAAGATTTCCAATAAACTAGAAATCACCTCACCCCTGCTCATATTCTCACTTCACTCTTTCTCCACTGCTTAATTATTAGGATTTTTTTAAATAATATATTTTAATAAATATTTCGAAATACCGTGGTTCAAAAACTATTTACGAAACTACCGTGGGAGGGCATGTGGGATAAACTCGTGGGTTCAACCCACGAATTCACTGTCCATGTAGATAATTTGTGCGTTGAACCCACGAATTCTCTCAGTCGACGTGGCATAAGAGCACGAAAGTTGAGGTTTGAATTCGTGTATTGAAGACATGGATTCAATTAATTCATGGCTTCCACCCACGAATTCAAGAATTCGTGGGTTGAGCCCATGATTTTTTTTTTTAAATCATGATCCCAAGTCACGTTTCTCCTCTATTCCTCCCAAACCGCAAGTCCCCCTCCCCCACTCCGTTCCCTCTCTTCCGATCGTTCAGTCCCCCTCCCCCACACCGTTCCCTCTCTTCCGACCGTCCGGTCCCCCCTCGCCCCCTGGGCCCGCCCCCCTCCACGTTGCCTCCTTGTATCATCACCCTCGGATCGCGCCCGTCGGACCCCCTACCCGCCCCCGGTGCTCCCTCCCCTCCGACAAGGGTCGCGCTCTCTGGGCCCTGCCCCCCTCCACGGTCCCTTCCGGCTGCCGTTGTGTCCTCACCCTCGGAATCGCGCCGCCCAGACCCCCTCTCCCCCGCCCCCTCCCCTCCGATAAGGGTCGCACTCCCTGGGCCCTGCCCCCCCTCCACGGTCCCCCCCAGCTGCCGGTCCGATCATCGGTGTTCCCATCATCCTGATATTTTTTATATTATTATCTATTTTTTGAATTATTATAAATGAAAAAAATAAATTAATAATTATAAATTTTTCTAAGTATGTAAAATTTTATAATATTGTAAAAAATTGTTGAGTCATATAATTCGTTCTAGTGAATTGTTATTAGAAGATTTTATTTTAATTGCTGACCTTGAGCTATGTAGTTTACTTTATTTTATATTTAATTGGTGATTTTATGTAGAGCATGCTAAAATTGTTATATTTGTTATGTATGTAGTGATAGAAGGAAATATCATGGCCTTATGCTGAATAAATGGTTCTATAGTTTATGGACCAAATGGCATTGAATACATTGGTCGTTTTTAAAAGGCAATTAGAATTAAACCTGAAATTAAATTTGAGGAGTTGGAGAATAAATTATGCAGAGTCTTTCATGTAGACAAAAGCAAGAATAGACTCACGATAATATATAGATATCCACAGGTTGTGCAACCGACATTATTAAAGTATGAACCTGTTTCGATTAATGAAGATGAAGATATTGAAGTAATATTTTCAACAGTTAGTTCGCACCCATGTTTATCAGGTGCAAAGTTGTATCCAGAAGTGCAGCCTATTGAAGTTGAATAGGATGAATATGAAGTAGCCGATAGGGATATAAGAACAACTCAGGGTATTGAACAGATCGATCCATCTAGAATAACTTAGGACACTAAACAGATCGGTCCATCTAGAATAACTCAGGGCACTGACCATGTACCAGGGACTCAAAGTTTCAGACATGCAAAGGACCAATTTCTTATAGTAGATCTTGATGTGGCAGGTGTCACTATCAAACAATCATCAATTTATACACCTGCTGATGATATGGTGTACATAGATAATCGACTATTTGAGGAAGATGACATACGAAGTGGAGATGAGATGGACTTCCATCCTCAGTAAGCTGGTACTTCTACTAATATAGAGTGCGGACCTATAGAAGAGCATCCAAATTTATGGGTATTTGAAGCTCCTTCTGAAATATTTAGATCAATTGATTGGACAGTAGCTAATGTATCAATGTCTTCTGGATTAGAGGCACGGTGTACCAGCTGAAAAAGAGGTACCGAGTTATCAAAAGGGCTTCATTTTGCAGATAAGATGGAACTGCAAACTACAGTAAACAGTATCATATTGAGAGGCATTATGAATTTAGAGTTGTCAAGTCGGAGTCAAAATTTTGGATGGTAAAATACAAAATAAAGAGTCAAGATGCAATTGGATTCTCCGAGCTGTTAAGCGATACGATTATTTGAAATCATAAGATATATCGATCCACATACATGTGTTTCAGCTATGCTTTCTCAGGATCATTATGATCTTGATTCGAACTTTATTGCCCATGAAATTCAGGATGTTGTAAAAGAAATG
This sequence comes from Elaeis oleifera, assembly GCA_000441515.1. Lineage (NCBI taxonomy): Eukaryota > Viridiplantae > Streptophyta > Magnoliopsida > Arecales > Arecaceae > Elaeis > Elaeis oleifera. Next base: position 128,278 of record KE504929.1, read on the forward strand.
CCCACAATTTTTATTGCCGATATCGATGCAATTATTAAAATAGATTCAACTATACGGCCAGTTGTAAAAAGTTGTAGGAGGCAAAGCAAAAAGCAATGGCATTGACATATGGAGACTAGGATAAATCTTATGACTTATTGTCAAAATGGTTACATGCTGTACAGAAATTTAATCCAGACTTTTGGGTGAAGTTCATCAACACTTCCACTGGTTATCCTCCATTGGCTGCATTTGATCGTGCTTTTTGGGCATTTGCACCATCAATTGAAGGTTTCAAATACTGTAGACCGATTATCAGTATCTATGCTATATTTATGTACGAAAAATATCAGGAGAAGCTAATGATTGCAACAGCTATTGATGGAACAATCAATTTTTCTCACTTGCCTTTGCTATAGTAGACGATGAGTCTACTGATAAATGAAGCTGGTTCTTGGCTTGTCTTAGATGTTGTATTACATCATATCGTGGTATATGTCTTATTTTAGATCGTTATTCAGGTATATTGTCGGCTTTACAGAACGAACATCTTGGCTGGCAACCTCCAAATGCATATCATGTTTATTGTTTCCACCGCATAGCGAGTAACTTTAATACTCAGTTTCGGGACTCCAGACTCAGAGATTTGATGAAAATAATCAGAATGCAAACACAACTTAGGAAGTTCAATAAATATATAATGAAGATTGAAAAGGTGAATTCGAAAGCTATTCAATGGTTGAATAAAATTCTCGTGGAGAAATGGTCTCGTGCACATGATGGTGGTCGAAGATTCGGAATGATGACCGCTAATTTATCTAAATATTTTAATGGTGTACTGAAAAATATACACTTTCTGTCGGTAACTTCATTGGTGCAACTGATGTTTTTTCGACTTGTATCATATTTTGATGGTCGACGTGCCCAGGCAGATAAAGTATTAATTGAGGTAAAATTTATTCTATTTGCTACAACTTGTGTGATTGCTAACCAATCAAAAGCAACATCTCATAATATCACAAAATTCGATAGAGCAAATGGAGTATTTTAAGTCCAAACAGCATTCCATGGGCCGTACAACAATAAAGGCAACAATAATCAGGTGATGATAGATTTTAGAAGAATCAATACATTTAAGTTATTACATATTATAATAAAAATAATTTTTAATTTAATAAGCTAATATGCATGCAGATAGTATGGTTATCTGAGCATACATGTACGTGTCAGAAATAACAGTAATATCATTTACTGTGTTCTCATGTGATGGCTGTCTGTGCACATGTGTCAATTGATTTTTGACGATATATTGATCGGTGTTACACACTAGAGTATCATCATAGTTACAGCCATCAATTTCAACCCATCCCGCATGCAGATTATTGGGCGCAACAAACAAGTGACATCACCATTATACCACAGAAAGAACGGTTACGACAAAAGAGAAGGCCACGATTCTCTAGACTGAGGAATGAAATAGATTGGATGAAAGTCGAGAACAGAACTACATGCCGAAATTGTGGCAAAGTTGGACATAGCAGACGGACATGTCCGAGAATCAGAGAATGAATTTTTTTATTCTGACTTGTATTATTATCAAAAAAATTTGTATTATTATCAGTTGTAATGTGATACTACTTTTGTTCCGACTTGTTTCAAATATGTATTCTTTGATGGAGTATCAAATATGTGTTTATTTAATTTAATAATAAAATTATTTTACAAATGTCTTCTATAGTATTGTGCACATGGAGCAAGGGCCGGTAGATCAGACGGTGTAATATTCTCAGACGTCTCATCGGTCTTCCACCATTTGGGATGGATAAGTATGTATTTATATTACATGTGTTTAAAGACTCAGAGATTTGAGTTAACTTCTTTTCATGTTTACAGGATATTTTTTTCTTCGATGTCGATGGCGAGAGCTAGCCTTTACTCACTCGACCCCGTTGGATATATGGATAGTTTACTTTTGCAGCAGACGAATTTTTATGGGCTTAACCACATAGGATTCATCTCGCTAGATTGGCATTTGATCACCGCGTTCGTAGAGCGATGACGTCTAGAAACTCATACATTTCATCTACTACCTGGTGAGTGCATTATCACTCTGGAGGACGTCAATATTTAGTTGGATTTACCAGTTGATGGTCTTTCAGTGATAGTTAGCATACGTCAGGACTGGCGTCAGGTATGTTTTGACTTGCTAAGTGTTGTCCCACTGCTGATAAACTCAAGGGTTGCTGATTGAATCTTGCATGGTTGAAATAGCAATTTTTCGAGCTACTATTAGATGCAAACATTATAGCCATACAGCGTTATGTTAGGACATATGTTCTACAACTGATGGGGGGGTGTTTATATACAGACAAATCAAATAACATAATGTATATAATGTTTTTGCCACTACTTGTCGATTTTGAGGCTGCAGGACACTACAGCTGGGATAGTGCGGGCTTAGTATAGTTGTATAGAGAGCTTTGTAGGGCAAGTAGGATAGATGCACATGATATTACAAAACCTTTGATTTTACTCCAGATGTGGGCTTGAGATAGGTTTCCATCTATAGCTCCTCATAGATTACTTCAGCCTCCTACATATCCTATTATGGATTTGGCAGGTGGAGGTGCATTACCAGCTGGTCCTCTAGCCATGAGGTATGTAATTGTATGTGCCATTATAATCTTCAAACTTTAAGTTTTTGTATTTGAAGTACACTTGTATGTACCATTATAATTTCATTATGTAGGTGGAGAGATACTTTTGAGGTGACAGAGGTTTCTACCCATGTTTTGCTCAGTTATCGGCATCATCTTGATCGTCTCGAATTTAAGCAGGTATAAAATAACTGATTTACATTATTTGGTTAATCTCTTGGAACGACTATTTTCATATTACTTATACTTAACCTTGTGGATGAAAAGATTGTATGACAGTTATATACTCCTCTGGTCCTATCAGGTCTATCAGATTATTGTTTTAGTGGACAGCATATATGGTGGTGTCGGGTGGCACTTCTATACTTTTTATCGTCGAATGACACTATCCGGATAGAGTGATGCGCCAGCTCGGATTACGACAGACTATTCCAGAGGTTTGTGATACGGATTTCAGACCTCATCATATCGACCTTCGGGGTGAGCCGATCATGACTGGAGAAAATTCATCAGCAGTGGATTACACTTTGGCAGAGTTGGCAGGATTATATTGTAGACAGTCCAGCGACTGACGGTATGATGGACTGTTGTAATGACTACATGGAGTGGTATCATTGCATTACGTATCGATTCATTTGTCATGGTGAAGCGATGATTGACTATCTGGTAAGGTTTCATATTTATTTTTATTTCTATGATTAACACAGATTTATTTGCCTACTGCTCATCCTTTGTTTGTGTCAGAGTGACAGTCTGGCAAGGATTCATTGTTTGGCTCGTCCATACTCGTTATCCACATCCGAGCAGCTCATCCAGGATATTTGTACTTCAGATCTCCACGTCATCCGACAGCATGCTCATATTTCCATCGATATCCACGATCATAGTCGTGGCACTGCAGAGTCCACTCCATCTTTCATATATCCCTCATCATCAGGAGCACCTGCATTGCATAGAGGAGGTACCAGACGATATTATTCATCATCATTTCCAATTCCAGATCTTCCATCATTCAGTTCATATATGCCCTCGCCCGTGTATATGCATGACGATATGACCTAGTTTTAGTCCATAGAGGAGACTACAGCACATTTTGAGTATGCAGCGGCCGAGTATGAGAGACCAAGTGAGAGTCTGATGGAGTATCGTACCGAGTCGCACGAGGATCCGACTGAGGATTCGAGCGAGCATCGTACCAAGTCGCATGAGGGTCCGACTGAGGGTCCGAACGAGCATCGTACTGAGGAGGGACCGAGTGAGGCTCCACCTATAGATCGTCGAGTGCAACCTGCAAAGAAGAAGCGAAGACCGCCTTGTGGCACATGACATATATATTTTATATTTTTTCATATTTGTAGGACGTGTGGATTTATGGATTTATAGTATCACACATGTTTTATTTAATACATTTTGGCATGCCAAAGGAGATTTATGGATTTATCTAAGCGAAAAATATGGAACAAAAAATTATAGTCCTAATAATTTAACAAAAATTTAAAAAAAATTTAAAAAAACTTGAACTGACCCAGCGATCGACCGACTACATCCTGCGATCGACCGTATTGGCACATTTTGCATGCCACAGTGGTCGATCGGATAGGCCGACCTGGGTCAATCGAGCGGCTCGATCTACAGCGGTTGATCGAAATCACCAAGCGATCAACTGCATTCGCACATTTTGCGTGCCACAGTGGTGGACCAGACAAGCCGACCTAGGTCGATTGATCGGCTCAGTCTGCAGTGGTCGATCGAAATCACCAGGCGGTCGACCGCACATAAAGGGAATTGGGCTCCTGGTCGACCGACCTGAGGTTTCGGGTTCGACCGATTGGCTCGATGGACCTCGATCGATCGAAATTCTCAAACGATCGACCGTAATGGCACGACTTGCGTGCCACAGTGGTCGATCGATCTGAGGTTCTGGGCTCAATCGATCGACTCGGTGGGCCTCGGTTGATCAGTTTCCTCAGGTGGTCGATCGTCCTGATCAATTTTCAATATATTTTTCAAATTATAAAATTTTTATTTAATTTTTATAATTATTGATTGGACACTAATTATTGATTAACCACTTTACTGCCAAAATCATATCTTAAATTTTACATAATTTTGATCAGATTATAAGATTTCTCATTTAAAATGACAGCAACAAAAGAAAGGTACATATGCTTATATCAAACCGAAGTATATTTATCTAAAATAAATGAAAAAGATGATAGGTCTTCGGGTGAAGCCACACATACTGCAACCAATTGCTGAAGTTTAATCATCCGGAGTAGGGTCCTGTGGTGGTGGAGAAAATTGATGATAAACATGCTGTACGAACTGATCAAATCGTCCAAATCCCTCATCCAATCGGACACCCATCTGTACAAATCCCTCATCTAGTTGAGAATCCATATGTGCAAATCTCTTGCTAACAGATATCTCTAATGCATTTATGCGAGTAGATAATGCATATTGATCGGATTACTGCTGATCGGACTGTGTAGCATGTGTAGGCTGCTCTCTATCAGTAGGCTAACTACCTCTTTCACCATCATGTTCTTCTTCATCTATTGTAGACGTACGCATCCATACCCCATCATGAAATATATACCCCATACGCCTCAAAGATGCATGATTGTAAATATTACTACGTTTAACCTTGATAACTTCATCATCAGCCGTGATGTGGACATCAAATGTCTCAAATATAGCAGTCACAACAGCTCCATATGGCAAGATGATTTTTGAACTTTGAAAATATTCATTCATATAAAACATAATTAAATAGAGCAAATTAATCCTATCACCTAAAAGAACCATTCTGAGGAGATAAACATCTAACTATGATACATGTTCTCTATGACCTCCTCTGAGCAGAAATTAAATGTAAAAATGTGATGGATTAACCTAATTTCAAGTGGTAATAGATTTGCATCAGATTTAGCGGTCGCACTTATATTGTCTTCAAAAATAGTTCTAACACAAGAAGCATAGTCTAATACTGGATAATTCCAAACAGTACTACTATTGAAAATTCTATCACCATCTGATGGAATATCCAAAATTTGACCTAAAACTTCATAGTCAAATTCAATCAATTATCCTTTAACATACGATGAAATAGAACAAGACTTACTATTAAAACTAAAATTGCTATAAAAATAGTAAACTAGAGTAGGATACGTTGGCTTGTTGAGCATAATCATAGATAGCCAATCCATCCTTTCATACAAAATTTAATACAAAAATCACTAAAGCTATTTAAATCGACTATTCTATCTCCTATAACTTTTCTTTTAAAAAAGTTTGATTGAAATTTTTCACTACACTCACTATTTAGAAAAAAAGACTCTTCATACCTACGAGATGGTTACTTTCCTTTCTCTACTCGAGTCCTCTTTCTTTTCGACAAAACTCTACTTTTTTTGAAGTCATAATCGGTTTTAAGGAGGATCAGAATTTGTGGACTAAATGCACCAATATAAGAAAATTTATGAAAATCTCAATGAGTAGGAAAGGTTGGGGTGGTTTTAAAAATAATGAAATCATGGGTTAGACCCACAATTTTTCAAATTCATGGGTTCAACCCACGAATTTATCCAACGATAGAAAATTTCAAAAGAAATCGTGAGTTAAACTCACGAATATAAGAATTCGTGGGTTCAACCCAAGAATTTATCCAATGGTACAAAATTTCAAAAAAAATCATGGGTTAAACTCATGAATACAAGAATTCGTAGGTTCAACCCATGAATTTTGTTCAAATTTAAAAAAAAAATCGTTGAGGAATGGGCTGGACCCATGAATTCCTGAATTCGTGGGTTGAATCCACGAATCTATTTAATTAATTCATGGCTCTAACTACAGAATTCAAATTTCAAATTCGTGCATGCAACCTACGTGGACCAAAGAATTCATGGGTTCAACCCATAAATTATCCACGTGGACAGTGAATTCATGGGTTGAACCCACAAATTTATCTGACGTGCCCTTCCCACGATAGTTTCGTAAATAGTTTTTGAACCATAGTATTTTTAAAATATTTTATTAAAATATATTATTTTAGAAAATCTTAATTATTATATTAATTTATTTGATAAATTCAAAAAAAAATCCACCATTCAAAAATGAACTCAACCTTTACCCAGCGCATGCACCACAAGTGGTACCAAGGACCCAAGCCCTATTGGCAAATCATTACGGTTGATGGAGTAATACTGTACTTAAAATAAAAAATGAAGAACCAATGTCTAATAAGATAAGAAGATCCTTGGCACAAGAGACTCTTTTATTTGCAAGGGCAACGGCCGACTACCATGAATGCTATAGGCTTTCTTCTCTTTTTCTAAAAAAATTTTCTCTGATTTTTCCTTTGTTTGGAATCATTCGACTCCTATATAATTACAAATAAGGACATAGCATCACTTTGCCCCATGGAAGGGGAGTTTGCATGGACTGAAAGAGGATGTAAACACAACAACCTCCAAGAAATTAGGATGATGAATTCGAATTAAAAGATGATTCTGCCTACTTGTGTAGGAATTATGAGTTCACAGTCTCCTTCCAACCCTCTGCTGGTCCCTTGAAAATTTTCTCAATCAACATACATGGTGATACTTTTCCATTGACAATCTAGTATATTGGACCACCGTGTATGTGATACTTTATTTCGAGTCTGAAAAGGTAAGAGCAAATGGTTTTGAAGATCTATCGGCATTAACTTTTTTTTTTTTTTGTTAATGTGTAGAAATATAGGATTTTTTGTATGTATATCTTTCTAAACATTCGAATTTGCATGAATATTCTATCAAAATTGATATTTATATGTATATTCTCATAAAATACTTATTTTGCATGTATATCCTTCTTTTTTTTTATTTTTTACATATATACCCACATCATCTAATATCGTTAAAAATTAATGATTTAAAATTTAAATGATTAAAATATTCTTATAGATAGATATACAAAAGAAATATATAAGTGTATATATAAATAGTAATTTCATAAGGATATTCATGCAAATTTGAATGTTTAGAAAGATATACATACAAAAAATTCTAATTTAATTTTTATCTATTTCATCTAGATGTATTCAGACCCTCTTACTCTACAATGTAATAACATATTACATAATATAACAACACGATGACGATATTATATAATATTTTATATATTAAAATATTATATTTTATTTATTTTTATGCAAGAGATGATGATTATGTCCATCTTATAACAATATGATATATCTTATTAACTTCACAAAAATATTTTCGATAAAAATTTTAAATAAAATGTAATAAAGTTATAAATTTTATTGTTACATAATGTCTAAATCTACAACTATGTCCATTCTATGCAAATGTGCAAGCTATTTACCTAATATCAGATTTAGATATTTTTTTCTTAGAAACATATTATTATACATTAGAAAAAATATGAATGATTATAATCTATTATTTTTAGATAAAATAATTTTGATCTATCATTTGATAAAAAATTATTTATCTATATAAATTAATAACTTAAGTAAAGTTATTATTTTAATTGTATATGTTAATTTTTTCTATTAGAATAAGAAAGAATTAACAAGAGAGATGTATTTATGTTAAAAATTTTATGCATATATATCTTTTCAAATATTCAAATTTACATAAATACCTTCATAAAATTACTATTTATATATATATTCTTATAATTTTTTTTTCTACATCTATCCATTAGGAGGAAAAAGAGCTCTTTTCCTCGTGAGCTCTTTTTCCTTATATAGAAGGAAACCATTTTATATTATTTTTCAGATATCATAATCAAAAGTAAAATACTGAATCCGAAAATTGCTGCCCCATTTTCTATCAAAAGAAGAAAGCGATTTGCACCACTTTTATCCTGGCTTAAATATGGGACCATTCTCCCCGAATTAAGCCCAAACAAGCAAGAAACAGATTCCACTTTTTGGATGTCGTTGTAAGCTGGAAGAATCTAATTGCCTCAAAGTGCTCTCTGCTGAATCTGTGGATATCTGGCAAACCTCACATTCCATAATACCATTTAAAGTTCTCAGTTCCACTTTGATAATCCAATCCTTGGCTGGGGATTCATAAGCCACAGAAACAAAGTCTCATTTCCACTGCAAGCTGAGGCAACAGGCGCTCGTGGTGTCATAATATTCCACTCTGAACGTTAGCATTTTAGAAACAAGGCATCACCACCATCCTAGTCCCTCTAAGTAGATCCTGCAATGAGAGCATTTGAGAGCAGAGATCTTTTGGCACTTCAGCAGATTGCACTTCATTTCTCCTGCCTTCAAAACACAGTCAGAATTCTAGAGAAGATTCCAACATGGTCAAATTGAACCTTCTTGGACGGTAAAGGTCCATTAAAGGCCACAAGGACAGTCAGTTTTACATGTCCAATCAAAATCACAAAGCCCATTTTCGGTAGCCCAAATTATAGCTCAAGGTCCAGCAGATTTGTCCTAAAGATGGCCAATAAAGTGAGTATGGAAACAATCTGATACAAAATCATCAACATGCTTTATTATTATGGAAAAAAAAAAAACTCAAGGTTAGTCTGCCAGGAAAGAGCATCTCTATACAAAGTAAGAACTGTCCTTTATAACCTAATATATTTTTCTGATGCAAAACCATCAGAATAGAGAGATATACATGAAGCATTTTATTTTTTATCACTAGGAAACAGTAGTTTTCTATTGCATTCGATGTCACAGATTGTAGCATGCAGCTACAAAGCAGCTATTCTGGCCTTTGCCTTTCATTCCGTCTCTCATAGGTGCAACAGGTATCCAAATGCTGCACCAACTATTGTCATGAAAACCACAAATAAAGACGGAAAACCAACCCGAGTCCTTGTCATACACTTCCTTTTGAACAATATCTGAAATTAGACGCCAAGATATCAGACACCAATTACATTTATAAAGAATGCACAAGGTGGTAGTGACAAACTGAATAAAGATGATGAACTCATACTAGGGTATAAATAAGAATGCAGGTCTGGGTGCATGACCAGCCACTAAATAAATATTTAATTCCCAAGAGTGCTTAAAGATATTAAATATGCAAAGATAAACTATGTAAGGCAGGAAATCATCAAGCAACTACACAGCAATGTGTGCACTAATTTGTTCATGAACTACTGTCTTGAACTTTATGTAACAGAATCGTTGCTGGTCATCTAATTGAAAGGTCTAAATAAATTAGAGGCAAAAGAAGCAATTCAAGCATATAAAATGGTCCCATTTTTGGGTGGGGTGGGAACGCAGAAGAAGCCTGACGAAGAAAAGGTTCTATACTTCAATATTGCAATGCTCTATAGACTACCGCATAAGGCTTAGAAAAAGTGCCACTCAGAGCTGCTATAGTTTAAAAGGAATACAACTAGAGTTTACAAATTAATTGGCTTTCCCTGATCTCCCAGTCAAATAAGCTGCAAATTTCTGAACTAGAAAACAGTGGTGTTACAAGAGATATAAAAGTTTGCTTTTAAACAAATAAGACTCACTATTTCTTGTTGCAACTTATCCCTCTCTTGAATGACCGCACCATTCTCTTCTTTCAGCCTTGTGATGGTATTTTCAGCCTGCAAAATTACCATTTCTCTTATGCTTCAAAGATTATCCTTTGAATGATAAAGTATATCTCAGTGTAGAAGTACGGTAGAATTTGACAATAGATAAATGAAAAAAATGATTAAATCCCTTGCACCCACCATGACCTGCTCCCCGGTTCATGTGCAATACAGCAGTTCCATCAATAAGAAAACTTATTTAACTAACAATATGTCCTATGCTATGCTAGATCCCCGAGAAGATTTATATGGACTTGGAAGGAGGTTACCTCCAAAGTCTAAACAAAACCTTTAAGAAAAGTTTTTGTGCTCAAATGGAAGAGCAGACATTACATAACATTAACATCATTTTCATTTCTCAGTATTACTAAACAGCAACCACGTTCGCTTATTATTATGATACTTGCTACCATATGTTATCTATACCCAAACATAGAAAGCATATATATCAGGAAGCATGGATTCCCAATTTGAGCTAGGATCCTGATTACAGCATGTGATGGGTGGCATGGGCCAATGATAAATGGTAAGCATGGGGCAGAAAAGATCCAAGAAAGTGACATTAAAACAAAGTAGCAAAGACTAAAGTCAAGGCCATAAAACAAGTCATATGTATAAAAACTGACCTCATTTAGTTTCACTTCAAGATCATTCAGCTTCAACTTTAGATCCTCAGCATCCTTGGCAACCTGAAGATAATATGAACGGACAACCGAAAAGAGACATTTCACAAACCAATATAGAAATTATGGTGTCCATATTATCTAAGGTTTAAAAAATTAAAAAGCACTGTTTCTGAGACTGAAGATTCAAAAACTAACATGGAGAACCAAACTGATTGTCTTCTCAATGGAATGCATTTCAATATCCAGTAGGCTCTGTATTAATTTCATCTAAATAATTATAAAATTGCAGCAAAATATAAGGTGCACTACCATGTGGTCCTAGTAAAACATAAAAAGCAATATGTAGCTGGAACCAAATCTCTTACATGAAATGGATGAAGATTCTCGACCCCATTCATTTCTTGATTGGTTGAAACAGGAGTTTCCTTCAAATCAGGTGCTTCGTAAACTGGCTCCTGTTTTAAAGCTCCATTAAGTGGTTGCAGTACTGGAGAATGAGGTGGGCTAACAAGAACGACTCTCATTTTGTTCTCTTCAATATATCTGCCATTTTCTTAGAAACTGAACCAGGAAATGAAAAGGATTATCGAAGGGAAATAAAAGTCAATTGTTGGGGAAACAATATATACTCACAATGCTTGGGATAACTTCCTCATCTGTAGTACCATATGGAACAGTTGTACTTTGAACTAGGAACTTATCTCTTAACTGCATATCAGGAGGAGCTGTCTTCTGAGCTTGCATGGTAACTAGATTGAGATTGAATCAGAAACATAGAGATCAGCTAAAAAGAAGTAACTAGTACTAAATAGTAAATACAAAACTAAGAGATAAATTTAAAGCACTGAGGATAATTGCCATAATATGATCCTACAGTGACATTAACTGCTAGGTTTGTTTCAGTTAGAAACAATGAAGGCCAACAAAAGAAATTCAGTAATGAATGAAGAATCTAGGTGATAAAACTAAATTGTGATGCACAATAACCATTATTGTGTTCATATATCATTTTTGCTGGGAATGGTGAAAATGAGAATCAAAAGACAATTTCTGGCATCAAATTTATTCTGAGGCAATTCAGATGATGAAATAACATGGTCTTGCATACCACAGAAAGAGCCCATTTGCACATTGAGTGCACTCTTCTCTCCTCTCTTAGCCTTCACATTAGCATTCTTTTTCCTACTGTTGTATATTACCATTCTATCTCCCTTGTTCTATCATAATTTCCAGTCTTTAGCTTGCACATCACATAATTTGAAAACCAGCTAGTACATGAGGTTTTTTGCCGATTTAATTTCCATGGAGTGATTTCCAGGGATAGAATATTTATTAAATGGATTAACTTAAACAAAGAAACTGTTCAGAATAGTCCACTAACAAGACTGACTTCACGATGATACTAAGGACAGAGAAGCATCTAAGTTGTCCTAGGAGCGGGTGCACATGAACATTGATGTATTATTAATTTAGATGCCAGATTATGACATAGTTTTATGATATAATGAATCGATGGAATTATTTTTTTTTTTTTGGAATCAAAGAAGAAAGATGCAATAAAATGACCTATTCTTTTTGTAAAAAATATATCTGGCTCGAATTTTCTTTCTTTATTTTTGCCTTTGAATGTTTGACAAGGTCTTGCAGAAACTTATGCTGAACTCATAAAGTACTTGATGGACTGAATCTCTACCAACATTTAACAAGCAATACAGAAGAGATGCATGAAAAGTATTATCATGGCCACATCCATAGCTTGCTTGAGGACAATATATAACGAAGTGCAACCATCTATTCTTACAAGTGACATACCCCGAAAGTATAACAACACTCATGAATGCCATGTCCACCTGTTTCCCTTACCAATTTGAATACCTGGCAATAAGTCCATATATCTCTTGATCATGGCAAGTCATTTAGTAAATGCAGAATTCAGAATTCTCATGGTGATTGTGATTCCAGTGTAGCTCATGCCAGAGGCTCAAGTAATATCTCCACTGCTGTAGATGTTTTTTAACATGGTGTAGCCATATTTTCAGGACTACTTTCAAAAGCCAACATGGGCCAATCATGATACAATCGCTTATCGCCCCTGCCAACGATTGTTTTATTTCTTTTGTTAAATGCTCACTCCAAGTGCACTGCTTTCCTCAGACCAAAAAAGGGTCATAAATTCCACAACCTCCAGTTTCATAAAAGTTCATGATTGCTATTGTTACCTTTTGCTATTCCTTTTCATCCCACAGTATTTAGAAGTTAATTTAACATCCTATTAACTACTTAAGACTTAAAAGCTCTCCTGCCATAGTAAGAATAATGATCTGGAGGGTACTGTAATTCCTATTACGCAATGGAAACTAAACATGTGTTACTAGTCATCCAATCACTAATTTACTTCCTTGAGTAACTTCAATTCAGGTTATTATTAGTTTGCCTTTTTGTTCCTTGTCCTCCAACTTTATCATTAAATCTTTGGTTGAAGCCTTTTCTCATGATGGTTGGAAGCATCACAATGCAAGGACAACATAAATTGCTCCCCATGAAAATAACAATTATCAAGCCATTCCTCTTCCTAAAGAGATAATTAATGGATATAGGTAGGCCCATGAAATATAATTCTAACGAAACCCAACTAGGCATCACGTAACATGCATAGACCTAACTCAGTTAATACCTCTCCACTGGATGACATGACTCCCTTTCCGTTATCATATCTCTTGCAGCCAATCTGAAGTATGAAATCAACCAACAAGTTAAAAATAACTTCTTTTCCAAAAAAATAAAAGAAGATGTATATGCATCATCACAGGATTTACAGCTCAAGAGAGAGAAGAACTCTAAAAAGGGTGCATCTAAGGCCTTGAACAGACACTGGAGCCTGATTTCACAAATCCAGCAGGGTTTTGTAGAATATGAACTTACAAGAAATTATATTAACATTGTAAGGAAGAGTTTCTCCTAGCTAATTACATTATATGATTGGAAGCAACGCCTTAGAGTTGCGGAACTGAAATTGCTGAGACACATTTTCATGGAAAAAGACCTTCTTTGATCTGCATATTTCCTTCAAGTAGAAGCATTAATGTCAATATGAAGTAAACTCTTTTGTAACCACCGTATTTATTGATCAAGTTCCACAAGCAGGACTACTTGGAAGTGAGTGAACTGATTTTACTTAAAGATTAGATGAGCTGGTTTTATTTGAAGCCAATCAAGTTCCACAAGCAGGACTACTTGGGAGTGACCCTGTTAAGGCACCAATTCAAATTCACTACTGATGAATTAGAACTGCTGGCAAATCCTAGACCAGCTGGTGAGTGAACTGATTTTACTTAAATTAGATGACCTGGTTTTATTTGAAGCCAATGCCATCTACAATTTCTACCTCGATCTTTTAATTAACTTCTAAGTACTACCTTCATTGTTGTTTCGTTCCTCCTTCTCAATGACAGTCCGTCTATCTAGAAATGCAAAAATGATATTTCTGCAGAGTTTACATGAGATTAGTTACAGCATTCAAGGCTTCTCATTTGAGTCACCTGAAGCAAGGTTTGCCGTACAATCATAACCAGTGCATACTGACCATACCATACCATACTACTGAACCGGTACATGGTACGGGGAGTGTACCAACACTTGGTATGCCAAATTGGGTACTATACTGGATATACCGATACTCGATATGCCGAGCTGAGTACCATATTGGGCATACCAATACTATAATAGGATGATACTGGTATGAGTTTTGATACTGAGAAAGCAAATCTTGACTAGAAGTAATATATTCCTTACAGCCATTGTATTGATTTCAAATGAAAAATAGTATTACAAGGTCAATGAGAGAACCTTTTATATGAGATGTAAAAATCATAAAAATATATGAAAAGTGTGTAGAAATTTGAGGATATAAGATTTTGATGATCAGCATACACATGAAGCAAAACTACATTATATAATTTGAGGATAAGGCAAGTATGCAACTTGATGCCACATCTCTTTTATTAAACAAACAGCAACATGCTAGTAGCAAATGTATATATGTATAGCTACCTGTAAAATCACATGTTGATCTGGGTAGAATGACTCCAGTGTTTGGTCGCACACAATATCTCTTGGGTGATGTAGTTTTAACCTAGTAAATGTGTTATAGTCCAATCAGTCACTATTATGATTCAGTCTAATACATAATGATAGATCTAAAATGGAGGATCAACATTTCATGGTACCAAGTGATTCCAAATGAAAATCATGAGACTACATTTGTTTCACGTATATCAGTTGGCAGTAAGGGGAAAATTTGAGCGCAAAAGGCATTTTAATGATCAATAATAATAGTGAAGAAAAATGAACAGAACTGAGAACAGAAATTTAGTAACGCATAGGTGACCATGATCAACTAATTAGTTACTCATGCTACAGAGACAGATCCAGAACTAAGACCAGAAATGTGCCCTAATGAATGATCTTAAAAATCACAGGAATAATCACAAAGTTCTTGTAAGCACATAATTTTCAAGAGGCAGCAAAGCAGAATTTACGACCACTGCACTTGATGATTGACTGCATTATAAACAAAGACATGCAAAAAAAAGCAAGAAGCACTAACTTTGAAGGCAACGTAATCATTGGTTTGTTGACAAGATGAACCGAACACGAACTCTGCTTCTTCAACTCAACTGACAGAAAAACACATTACAATCTGTAAGACTTCTAAACATTTCCAAATCAGAAATGAGACACATAAACACCTTTGGAAAAGAGAAAAGTTCTAGACAGGTTACTGACTGTTTGAAATCTATGATATTCTACAATAATAACAATAAAAAGAGACGAGAAATCATATATACTGCTATATTTATACAATACAGGAAGCATATCAAATTAACAAAATTATGAGAGAAATTTATCCCCAATAACATGACAAACTATTAGATGAAAAATCATAGCAGGCAACCAGAAAATCAACACAACAGATTATCAGAAAATGAAAATGTTATTGGGATCAGTCAGAACTTCTTATCAGAATCACATGGACTCAAATAGCTAGTTGTGGTATAAAACAAGAGTGGCAGAATATTCTTCAAGTAATGTCAAAGGATCAGAATGCCAGTTCATATTATACTATATCCTAGGAGACAAACTATCTCAGCAAGTTATGCACACAATAAAAGGATGAGTGCCTTCATCACATTAACGTCAGCTTGTATCAGTCTATACCGGCGCTTTTCAGGTCAATATAGCTGATACAAGCCAATAGCTACTAGTCCATACTTGGTTCCCCTTTAAATTCATCCTAAAATACTGATTCTCTCAGTGAATCTAGAGTTCTTTTCCTGTCAATTTTTATATTGTTAAATTTGAGAACATAAAAGCTCATCAAAGGCTTAAAACAAGGTGACCAATTATTCCTTATTATCTTTCCTTTCAAAACTTCTCTTTTTTGCTTCAGAATTAAATCAAATTTCAAATTCAGATAACTATCACATAAGAGGAACAACAATGTTTGATCCTCCAGGAGACATTCAAAGACCATGAGGCTATTAATAGGGTCCTCAGGTGAGGTATGATCTGTCAGAATTATCAGCAGGTGAACAGGACCTCCACAACTCTCATCATAACAGCAGGACATTGCACATGGATGCCTAGCGCTACATCCACATATATCCTTACATGTATGTGATAATTAGAGCAAAATCCAACACTCAACATGCATACGTGATGTCACCAAACAGTTTCCAAACACTTATTCTATAGATGTCTGGCAGATGTCCATAGTCCTCTCCCACCATGATTAACCAGGTAACATTAACTTTTTAGAAGGTATTGCATTATCTGTCATAAGTGTGGTAAAAAAAAATTTAAAATGTGGAGCAGATGCAGTATGCAAAATGAAACTACGAGTGGTTTGTACTAGGTGTGGCCTTACCGATATATGGGCTTCCTAGTTTCCACAATGTCAATTATACATGAATGATAGCTATAGAAGTGTTGTTATAGTGTAAAAATAGTTTTTGTCAGCCGACAGTTTTTATACTAAATTTCAAGCTAATATCTAAAGTAAACACAACATGAATCGAGGAGCATGTCTCCTGTGGCAATTGTGAAACTATTGAGGGAATTTCATATTGCATCTCTAATCAAGCTTACTTTGGTAGGTTTATTCGAATTCAAAACTTTGTATAAGTTCCTGGACCTACCTAGCACAAAATGTAGGACTAAACAAACACTATAACATGGGCCTTTTGACCACATGCAGATCATGGTATTTATGATTGGATTTGGACTCTAGCATAACGAGGATGCCGAGACTTATGCAGGGAAAGTATGTGAGAAGCCATCCAAGTGTGTCCCACACTCATTGTGAGCTATGTAGATTCTAGGTACTAATACAAGACCAAAAACCAATAAATTTCAGCTAGCCTTTTAGATGAGGTCCTTGATTATTACAATTATAGTATTATACCCTTGTATTTCCTTCTTACTTGTTAGTGGACATTCCGAAAGTTGCATATATTTCTACATTGTTCATTTACTCATTCTATCTCATTGTTATGCTGGGAAAATTGCATGTAATCCTAATCTAATCCATTAATCTGCTTTTCCCACCTAAAGAACACATAAGACCATGCATATATTTAATATTAAGAATCAACTCACTTATATGAAATTATTTATCCTAGACTTGCTACGTTATTGATTCTGAAGCATTTCAATACTATTAGAAAATGTATACAGTTTTCACCCACTTCCTCTTCTCAAAAAAAAAAAATCTACACCATCCAAGTACCACAAAATTCCTATTTAGGCAAGTAGCATTACGAGCATCTCCATGCTCGGGTCCCCTATTCCCCCGCCATCCAATCAGGTGGGTCGCACATTAGCTGGCGGGTCCCAATGGAGAATCAAAAACGGGACAACACGATCACATAGTGGGTGATGGAACATATTCCACTGTCATCAGACTCAGCAATATATTCCTCAAAAAGATAGGATCAAAGAGCATGCTTTTCCCTACGCTACCTATCAAAAACAATAATAATGAAAAACAGAAGCAATATGATTCCATTTGAAGCATCTACAATACTTCATACAATAAAATAAAAACAAAATTAATCAAAACAAACGGTTTTGAAAGCTCAACAGACTACTCCCATTCTTCTAACCAACTTACAGGTGAACTTCAGTTCCCGAGGTTCGATTTCCAGAAGCATTTGGCCCATCCCTCCTTCCACGCTCTCTCTGGGATCACCAAACTCCTTCGATCCATAAATCCAAAAGGACGAAAAAAGAAAAAAATCAAACACCAAACTTCTACCAGAAACTAAACAAATCGAGCGGAATCGGGGAGTTCGGGAACCACTTACTTCCGTATGGCAACGAGACTTCCAAATCCGTTCACGGAACGAAGGAAGAGAGATCTCCAACTTCGTCTCCGATAAAATCACCGACCAAGAGAAGTAAATTTTAATTCGGTAACGCAATGGGATGCAACGTGGAACCCTAGGCTCGAGAACAACTATAACTGAAATGCTGGCGAACGGTTGCCGACGGAATTTATTAAGACAGAGAAGAAATAAATAATTTCTCGAGAGAGAGGAGAGCGAGTGGGCCGGGAAGCTGCGAGGGAGTACTACAAATTAGTAAATGAAAAAATCAGCTGTACGGGATAGAATTCCGGACAGCGTAGAAGGGGAATAAAATTCGTGGAAACCGAGGAATTCTGCACGTGTCACTTGATGGTTGGTTTCTAAAAATGACGGTGATGGGGGATGAGTAGATGTTCTGTTGCTTTATTTTACGTCTAAAAATAAAAATGTTTATCAAAAATGGCCAAAAGTTTTTTTTTTTCCGCCCGTGAAAGGCCTCTGAAAAGATGTCAGAATTATTTTAAATTCTTATATTCTTACCCGTTTATTAGTTACTGCCTAGGAAGATGGTAAGGATTGCTTCCACATTGAAAAAGAAAAGCAGTGGGTGAAAATATCAACTTTTCCTTTGTACTGGTGGGACCGGTGGATCTGAGTGATAAGTCAGCAGCATCAGAGACCACGTGAAATTGATGTTCTGTTGTCACTCCTGGCACCACCGGCATCATTTATATTATCAGACTTTCACCAATAAGGCGAGCTAGTGCACGTGTTAGTACTGACTAATTTTGTCTTTTAGGGTAGAGGTACGTTAAGCTAAGTTGCGTCAGGGGAGCAAAATTTGATGTATGGGTGGCCGGGTTGCGGGGGCTGGTGAGGCCGTTGCACCGGCCGCGTTCCGTGGCTAGCGTCCTCCGGAAGCGAAGCAACCGGTTATAGCGGACGTTACCGATTTGATATGACCGTTATGTCCCATGTCTCTTCTTTTTCTTTTTTTTTTTTTCTTCCGGTAGTGATAAGTCCCTGTGTCTTTGAGACAAGGTTTAACGGCAGTCAACAATACAGTGGTTTGGATAATTCCACGTATATAATTTCTTCACATTAGGATAGATATAATTTTTAAATATAAAAAAATATTTTTAATTTACAATATTAATTTTATTCATGTGCATATGGGATTATATGTGATTATTTTTAACCAAAAATATTTTCATATGAATAAATACTTAGAATTAATATTGAAATACTGACCAATTTGTTGGTTAATTTGAGTGGTGAAGTTAAGCACGTATAGAAGAGTGACTGATTATTCTATAATTTTTTTTTTTTATTAGAGTTCTTGAGAACGGGCATGCAATATTAAGCTAGAAGAAAGGATAGTGTAATGATGATGATAATGATGAATATATAGATTTAAAAAAAATAACAAACATTTTAATAAGTTATTTTCATGATGTCACTCTCTTATAATGGTTGTTAATTATATTTCTACCGTCTCTTTTTACAAAACAATTTACCCTCAAATATTATTCCTCCTTATCTATCATTTTATTAAGCAAGGAATTAGTGATTCAGGAGTGACAAAATAGATAAGAAAGAAATTCCTAAGAGATAACTACAAAAACTTTGGAAACGTAGGATCCAAGTTTAAACTTTGTTCTTTCTTATCTTTATTCTCGCTCAGCCAATGATCAAATAGGAGATATGGTCCCTTTCATCTCATTGTCAAATGGTTCAGTGAGCATTGACCTCATCTTATCTTCAAGTTTTTTCCACTTGGTGCATACATAGGATCCACATTAATTACAATTATATGATAGTATGTTAGCTTGAGATATCTTTGGATACCCTTCCATCACATAATAATACATGTTCCATTCAATCACTTAAAATAAGAGTAGCACAACAAAATAATATCTCATATCAAAATTCATAATTTCATCTTACATCATTGATGGATTGATAGGCAAACATCAGTGAACAAAATACATAAAGATCAATATGCTATAATAATGCTTCATCTTTTAAATAATGGTATCTTTTAATTAAAAAATTTGTGGCCACTCATCTGCCATTTGTCAACACATTAAGATTTCCATGCACACAAATCTACTCAAATCTTATGCCCAAATTTCACACACTACTGGATGGCAAATAGGTCCTTTTATCCTTTTTTTTCTCATAGATGCTTGCTCATCAAAATTGGTTGGTTATGTAATCTGATATTCTCTTAGGAGTTAAAACATTTATGTTGCCATTAATCTTTGAGTTGCCAATGCATAGCACCTTTGTCAGTCTCCATTGACATGCAAGATAACAAAAGGGTTAGAGGATTTATTGAATTGGCTTCAATCGGATCCTTGGATGCTTTTATCATAAAAGATTTTTAGTGAAAACGAAAGAGGAAATAAAAGATTATTCTAATTATAATTTAGTGATTTAGCTTTTATTTATAACCGCAGGATCTCAAATGTTTTATGAATCATATCTTAAATCATTTGGAATACATTGTACCTATTTGAAGATTTGATGTATCCACCTAGGGCTATTATGGTAATCTTTACTCCTAGCATAACAGATAGAATGTCCTTTTGTATAGAGAGAAAAAATTGTATTAATCTAAGAATTGATTTTAATAATATCAAAATAATTGAATAGAAATCGTCTAAATGTTAGCTTGAGGGAATAGTTGTATGATTTCTTATAATTCTCAAAGATTACACCAAAATTCAAAAAGAAATCCTCTCCAAAATAACCAAAATTTAAGTTTCTCAAAGAATTTCAACAAGTATTAGAAGAAAGAGTCAACCCATCGTCATTAAGAGCCAACTCTTGAATATTCACAAACTTAAATAGAAGGCAACCTATCTTTGGAAAGTTCAAGAGCTGATCCCAAGTATCAATAGTCGACCTTGATATGCCTAGACAAGATTGACACAATCCACGAGTCGACCCTAAGAATAGATGTCTGTCTCTATAATGATCTCAAGGTGCAAACAAAGAGCTATAAAATTTGACCCACTTACAAGTCGATCCTAAAGCTCAACGAGTCAACCATAACAAGATAGGAGCTGATTCTAGATTCAGACGAATCACCCTCAGAATTGTCTCAGAGTGAAGATAGAGAGCAGTAAAAAATGATCGATTCCCAAGTCAACCTCGGTGTTTATCGAGTTGAACCTCATAAAGGATGAGTCAATCCCAACTTTAGCTAAGTCGACCTCAAAATAACCAAAGTTAAAAGATCAAGAGCTGTCCAAAGAAACTTTAATTATGAGTCGACCCGTGACAAAATGAGTCAAAACTTGGAGAACATTAGTTGACTTCTTTGTATTTGAAAGCCTAATCGTTAGTTTTAGAACTTGTCCAATGGACAGAAAATGAGCATAATGGTTAGTTTAAGCTCTCCAATGATCAAGTTATTACTTTTAGTCATTTTTAAGCATATTTAAGCAAGAAATTCAAATAGTGAGTTAAGAGAAGATATGAACATTCATTGAGTGTGCTAGCAATTGAAAAATTAATTATGGCAATTCATCTATGCTCTTTCAAGCATAGTTCTTAAATATGTTCGCGATCAAATAAGACGTCATTACAGGACGATGACGTTTATCGAGTAGAGGTCGTTGTGTGCCATATGAATTGGTTGTCCTCTTAACCAAAGAGTGTGGTGATACTGGTATAACATACAGGTGAGATATAGGGATACATCATCACTGAACAAGTGACTCACCTGCTAAGCATTCTGCTGTCAAGAGCTGCTCACGAAATACATGGATATAAGTATCTTTCAAATCTAAGATCATCATAGTGACTTGTAAGCAACTCACTGTGCTTTGGTGCCAGACTATCTAGATTTTTAATGCAGTGATAGAAGGCTACTGGGTACTGTCAAATATTTATGAAATCTGTTTATAGATCAAGATGAGATTGACCCCTCTGGATTATTGGAGTTGATATATCGCTGTATTTCAATTTAGCAAAGCTTTGACCAGGATAATCCATGAGATGGATTTGAAAGGTTGAAATACAATACAGATGAAGAATCTCGGTTGACAGTTAACTTGAGACCATCCTAGAGCATTCAGAGTCAAAAGGATGAATTATGCGGTAACCATGTGTATGGGTTCTGAAATATTCTTTTGCAATAATTCACCTATCTGAATATCGAAAATCATTGCTAGATGGTATTTTGATTAGTACAAAAATTGGTTCCTGTGCTACTGACTTAGTGTTTGGACCTATCGAGTCACACACACAAGTCAGACAAAGTAGGAAGGAATTGGCCTATGTTTATATGTCCAATTTGAAAGTACTAGACTTGATTGAACATATAAGCTAACTTGATTGAGAATTAAATTATGAATCAAACAGGATTGAAGAGTTGACTATGTCTAGCTAGTACTACACATGAGGTTTAGGTTCGATTCTGAGGATGAACAATTTCTGATCTATGATCTATGGAGCATATAAAAATTAATTTAAGTACTAATTAATTTCATATTAGATCTGAATTAATTAAACTTAATTAGATCAAAATCCAAGTTAGACTTGGTATAAAAGTCTTAAAGAGTTTGGGATTGACAGTCTTTCAAAATTATTTCGAACCAGCTTCGAATTGGATTTAAATTGGATCCATTTTAGATGAGATATGAGTATTCCTACTTGCACTGAGAATACCCTCCCATGTAGGCTGACCAACACCTGATATGAAGTTGGTTTGGAGTATCCCATGTGGGTGAGGAGTGAGTACAAGTTGATTGTCATATGTGATGGTAATTCTATCTCATATAGGAATCCTTCTTTCATAATTATTGTACCAATTCAAATCAGATTTGAGTTAAGAGTCCCACTCTCATTGGATCATGAGAATCATCTATAAATAGAGAGGATCTCTATCTATGGATGCATAGCAAACAAATCAGATTGAGAAAAGAGAGAAAAAGAGAGAGAGGTGTGTGAAGAGAGAGGTCCTTAATCTTCTCCTACATCTCTCTCTTTGTTGCCACCTCCTCTCCTTGGGCGTGGACCTTTTGGGCATCAAATCTGCTAGTGTGAGATGTCACACCAGCACATCTCCTCCTTCATTTGGTTGGCTTGCGAAGATAATTGGATTGAAGTTCATCCCGCTTTCCTGCGACGCTGGCGTACATGCGAAGTAGAGGATCTACACATCCAGGCCTCCGTGAAGGTTTAATCCAGATAATTAAGATTTGATCTCTGGTTCTGTTGTTAATCAAAAAAAATTTGATCCTTAATCATGTAGATGAATAAAAAAATTTTTAGATGCAATCTGGGCCTTCCTAGGAGAAATAGTTTCTTTCCTTTCAATTGGTATCAGAGCGGGTCTGAAATATATACATATATAACAAAATTTTTTG